>JAAXNX010001516.1:0-17467 GCA_036491905.1 Folsomia manolachei | reverse complement strand
TATGTAGCTTCCTCAGAGTTTATGTAATTGCAACTGAGGACAGAGAGAATATCTATAACAAGTACTCGACATTTTAATTAATTAATTTCAGGTTTACTGGATTGGACCCAATTTTGAGGTTGAAGTTCGCTCTGGAATAAAAATAAAAACCGACGAGTATGATGCCATATCGAGCGTGGAGTCCACAGAAGAAAAAGTTTCATTTTCTTGGTAAGTAATAGCAATTTTTCTGACGCAAAAATTTTAGTGAGCACGTTTCCAGTTCTTGACAATTTTTCAAATGAATAATTTATATGCAATTTCTGTTACAGCTTGTCCATTTTCCCCAGAAATGGAACGGTTACTGTGACTGTCCAAACCATGACATTGATCCTCCGCCCAAACGTTGCTCATGAGGGACAGTATACCTGCAAAACCAATTATTCTGTGCCCATTGGACCATATTCCGATCAAAAACAGTCATCGGAAAGTTTCTACCTTACAATGAACAAGTGAATTAAGGTCAATAACAGGTGCATTTCTGGTAAAAGCTGCGTGCTCATTTTATTTCCAGGTTTTCAATCTAGAGTTAGAATTATTTCTTTCATAAATATGTTGCTATATAATACTATTTATTATTTACTTACTATTTTGTTAAAACTTACTTATTTATAAACTTTGATACGTCTCAGATATATCTAATACTTTTTTAATTTTCGAAATTAATTGAGGGTGCAAGTTGGTGAAAGCCCAGAATAGAATGAATGTGGCTTAATTACCGTTCCTATGTATCGAATAGATTTCTGTAGTATTATGTAATATTAAATTTAGAATTCTAACTTACTATTATTCAACGAGACTCGTCCGTGACGGTCAACCACAAAACATAGACAAGAATTTCTCATTATTTTACGAAGAATATAATTTTAAGATTGTATTGAGTGACTACCTTGGTTGGGTCTTATAAGATTAATGACTATTTTCATACTTACAAAACCTTCATTTACTTGTCAGATCTCATTTTGTAAAATTGAATAAAATCTATTTTTTTGTTAAATGATTCTGAGCCTATTGATTAAGCCTGGAGAGACATTTTTAAGTCAAGACTGTGCATCAAATTGGACCTTGTTACAGATTGACTCACAATCCAACAAATAGTTAAATGAATTCCACACCAATTTTGACTGTCAATTCTTGAAACATTCATATTATTTATTGTGACATGTGCCATGTTTTTTACATCATGTGTTTGAATCAATTAATGATTTAACTGCATATTTGATTCGTTTTGACAACCAACAGGCCAACTTCAACAAAGAGGATCCTGATATGGTCAAAGTAATAATTAATCAAAGGAATTGAAAGGTGTATGAAACCAAAGGTTTTCTGGGTTTTATTATTTTACAACCAAGTAATACCCGGGGTCGGAATACTTTGTTGAAAAGAATAAATAATGTCTGGAATTAAAGCGACAAAGCAAATAAAACTTTGAGATTAAGGACATTTTGGTAACTTGATATTTTTGGCATTTCATAAGCTTTCCTTTATTTATGTACATGACATATATAGGTACGTACGTAACCAAGAATCTTGGAACATTGTTTCAGCAAACGGTTAGCTTGAATCAAACCTCAAATTCAGGCTAAAACCATTTAAATTATTGTTAAAATCTAAAATGTACGTTCACACAATTGTTCCACTGCTAATAAAGGGCATAAATATTTGTAAATTTATCGGAAACAACATTATAGATTATAATCCAAAGAATCGCCATTTATACCAAACTAAAAATTGTGGTTCGAAACTTGGGTGGTATCAGAATGCGAATTTACTTTACTGTTTTATTTTCATGGTTTGCTCATTTCGGGCAATATTCGTCACTAAAACCAATCCCACAAGTTTTACTGTTCTCTGCCTTTTACTGGGGGTCGGATTTTTTATTGGAACAATAACTTGGTGGCTCTATTTTCATTTTGTTACAGAATTGGTTCAATTAATGAACACTCTGATTGATTTTGAGCCACAATTTATACGAAAAATTGGTAAGATTTACATAACAAGTTTCCTTTATTTTTCTACTTTTCTATTAAAAAAATAAACTTGTGTAACTTCATGTTTCAGCTAAATATGGACCACAAAATACAAAGCAATTGAAATTGAAGTTTCTCACGTTGTCTTTCCACTGGGCAATGTTATCTTTAACAGTAATTACTCCGGAATTACTTGAATTAATGATAATTTTTCAACCATGTCTTCCTGGATTTATGGGAGGATTCTACCTGTCACAGAATGGTCAATGCACTTTACAACAATTCTCGATATTATCAACTGCCATCAATATTTCACAATTTTGGTTCATTCTCTGGTTTTACGACAATGCGATGATTGGATCAATTTATTTCGTTTCGCTTCCACTCATTGCATTATTTGTATTTTGTGATAAGTTAACTCAAAATAGTTGGCGTTCTTCTCTGCGTCGGTTGTCAATTTACAGAGAACTTAAAGTGCTGGAGGCTCACATTAATGGGTGCTTGTCTTCAATATTTCTCCCAGTTTTCATTGCATCATTATCATTTTTGAGTATTACAACGATTTATGTTTCAATCAAAAGTTTTCATCTTTTGTTTAAGGAACCGGGTCTACTATTTTTTCCAATTGTTGCAATGGGTGTGAACACAAATTACTTTGCGTTTTCATTTGTTGCAGGAAAGTCCAATTTGTTGACAAATAATTTTATAGCAAATTGTAAAACGGCTGCGAGAACAAGATTCAATGTACGAATTGTTCGCTCATTGTCAGCGGTGAAGGTTAGATTCGGATCAAATTTTGTGGAAATGATAACAGGTTTAAATTTTGTGAACTTTTGTTTAAATAATGTGATGGCGTTGCTTTTATTGAATTAGTTTATTTGTTTACTTTTACTTACTTCACTCTTTAAGGTAATTTTAGCCACAGAATAACATTGGACGGGCATGAGCATGAAAAATATTATTTTAATTGTTGGTTTCACATTAAATGACAATGTCAAAATGTTTAGTTAAATCAAATATCGTCGCAAAACTGGAATTTAATTATAAGTTTTATTCCGCTGGCATGTTACAATTAGAGTGGCATTGTGTATTTAGTTAGACTCGTATAAATATTTGCATAGATTACTTGAATAAAAACTAATTATAAGTTATGCCAGCTTTACTGCCGAATGAAAAGTGTTTTAGCAACTAAATAAATTCGAAGACAGTGTGGACACACTAATTCTTAAAATCTTCAATAAATAAAAATAATTTAACATGATTTACCGTAAATGTCACAGTGTAATAATAAAGCATTTTATTGTACATTTTAATCATTCTGTATTTCGTGCATCTTTTGTCACATTATTATTACGTTATGCTTGATATTGCAGTACTCATTGGCATTTAGTGAAAAAATATTTTATTGAATCTGAGAACAAAAATAATCATTTTTCATAAAACATTTATTATTGAATTTGAAACTGAAGCTCCTTTACTAATTTATGTTAATTTTTTTATTGAGATTTGTATAATAACATCAATGAAGCGTTTGATTCCAGGCAAAGTTTTGATTGACCAGAGGAGTACCGCTGTCAATGAAATTGCTGCCAAATTGTATTTTCATTGAATGACATGCCTTTATCTGTGTTCTAACAAGCTTCCTATAAAACCGAAGCTTAAAGTTTTGTTTTCTTAGAAGGTCATCCCGGAATTTACTGGAATTAACATGCAAATAAGATGAAATTGTTGTAACCAGGAGATTGAACTCGATTGCGTTGATCCAAATAATTGGAAACATTAGGAATTGTGGCATTGGGCTGAATCCATATCTTGTCATTGTTACAAATCCGGATAAGACTTGACCTCCAACATTACTAAAGAGCAATCCAGGGCTAATCAAGCTGGAGAATAATGAGTTTAGCATTTTCTCAGCAATGCACACATTCCTGTAGAGATTGATGCAACTCATTACCCGGAATTTGGATGTGAACGCTTCATTTAACTGTCTGAAATAATTCAAAAGTCAAATATAATATACAATCGTTTTGTCATTTGTTAAAATTGAAACAAACCTTTGGACAATTGCCAAATATTCCAGAAACGATGTGACACAAATCCCAAAAAACATAAGAATAAACGCTCCACCACTAACATCACACAAAATGCTTAACCAAAGATCCACGAATGCAAATATTATTCGAAGTACAAATGACTCAGACCACTGTCCTCCTGGACATAAATTAGTCATGGACCCAAGAAAAGGGGGTTGGCAAGGATTGTGCAGCACGAATCCAAAATTCATAAATGGACAGAAAAATCCGGATACGTAAAGCACCTGTGTGAATAGTAGCATTCCACTAGTTGATAGTTTCATGGATATTTTTGTGTTCCACAAAGTGGATTCTTTGAATTCTGAAATTTCGGGCTTTACTTGTTAACAAGTGTTTTAACAATTCGTATCTCTTGGAAAAGTTACCTTTAGCCAGATCCTTCTCCAGGTTGCACAATGAATTGATTAGTTGAATGCAACCAATATCTAGAGTCCAAATCCACAATAGAATCAACATCATTGTAAAGATTGGCACTACAACGATAGATTGGAGCTTGGCTTCGGGAGGTGCATCTCCAGTAATGGCACTTCGTACCATACCCAGCACATAAATTGTAAATATAACTAGTTGGCAGTGGAAGATATCAAGACGTCGTCCAGGTGGGAGTCGCTCGATGGCGAAACGTTTAGAGTTCCAGCGGACAGGTGAGAAACAAAAGAAGCAGGCCATCTTTATGTGTGTGACGAGATAGGGTTGGAATATTTTGGTAATCATTTTTACTTTGGGTGATTTCGGAAACGGGTAACAATACTAGTCTGTGGCAAGGTTGTGGTTGCAGTGGTTTGAGAAGACTGTTGTTCCAACTGTAGGGGTTATATCTTAAAATAAGAGGTCTTATTGAAAGTTGTACAAAAATAATCGATCAAATTCCAACGGTTTGTGTGCATGCATATAAAATTGCATGATTTATGACGTATAGTCATCAAATATTTGAGAACCACCATGAACTGTATGACAAAATTGTGTCAATAAAAGTAAAATTCATAAACATAACACCAAAATGTCACGAAAATATTGTCACGCTCTAAATTTCAATGCACTGCAATTATGGGATGTTTAATTAATAGGCGTGCATTTAACTTGGATTACGGGATGCCAAGATTTAATAATGATGAACTTCAAAAGAGATGAACTTCAAAAGAAATGAGTGGTTGCAAATTCTTAAAGGAAAGGTCGAACTGTCTTATTTATTTTGCTATATGTACTAATTTTCCTTTCTTCAATGCAAAATGTTGACAACAAATTCAGAAGCTATAATTTGCAGAAAGCCATAAACTCTTTGCGAACAAATGTTATTGAACGAAGAGCAAAGACTTCGTACTTCTAATTTGAGAATAGTTTGAATAAGTTGTAATCTGGAGTTGATTTGATGTAACATGGCAAAAACTCATTGCATTCAATACTATATACTGTACTACAGAGTGCAAAAAATAATAATTCGGATTTTAAGTGATATTAGTTTTAGCTCGAGCCAGTATTGACGCGGTGTTGATTATGTTCATTGTATAATCTTCCTCTGAGCTTTAGTCTGCCGCAATAAAAGTTTAACCAAACTGATACATTAAACATCCCAAAATAAGTATTAATCCTAATCTCGTAATTAGTTTGAAAAACACTTCAAATTTGAAATTCATTGTTAACTAATTGCATCTACCCACTGGGCAATAAAACTGGGACAATGTTTTATAGATATGACTGAGATTTAGCACAAAATCATCGCAATCCTCCTCAATAAAATAAATCCCGTACATAACAACTCACGCTGCATATACGTGTAATGGACTGTGTACTTTTTGCACTACAAATCTGATAACAAATCGCAATTCCATTGTTTCAAATCTGCATGGACTAAATTAAACCAATAAATACTCCAGCAAATCACTTGATGCCGGTCAGTAGGACGGCCTGCAGGGATCCGAAATTTAAGCTTTTGAATAATAAAATTGAATTTCTCATTGTATTAAATGAGGTGCCTTCATCTTTTGGGTATCCTGCTCCTGGCGTCATTGGGTACGACTCGTATCTTGAATTTACTTTAATAAAAACTTGCAGCCTTGAAACTCTTACGAAATTAAATTTGCAGGGCTAGGTCAAGAATGTATGCCGGACGCGGAGAGGATTGATTGTCATCCAGACCCTAATGATACTCCGTATGTTTCGAAATTAGTTTAATAAGTTAAGCCGCTTCATTCTTAGATAAATAAATTTTCTGTCCATTAAAGCAGCCATTAAATATTTTTTAGCGAACGCTGTGCGGCCCGAGGTTGCATTTCCTGCCCTCCACACGTTCCTGATCAAAATGTTCCAACATGTTATATCCCTCGAGGTTACGGCTATTTTATGGTGGGGCTACCGGAATTAACTCCGAATGGAGTGAAGTATGGGAAGTTATAGGAATTAAATTTTAGTGATCAGTTAAAAATAGCAAGTTGCTAACTAATTAACCATTTGTAATTTGTCAGGGTCAATCTAGTTCGTGCCACAACGGACACGCTTTTTGGAGGTGATTCAGCAAACCTAACGCTGGAAGCCGAATTTCAGTCGGATTACAGACTGAGGATTAAGGTAATCTCCGGCTTCATTTTATTATTAAAGGGTTTATTTTTACTAATCGTCTGTAACTGATTGATCCAACCAGATTACTGATGGCACACCTCGATGGGAAGTCCCATTGCGGATTGATCCACCCACTGGAGGAAACGAGAATCGAGCTTATGATATACTTTTTACTAATGTGCCCGTCTTTTCATTTAAAGTTCTTCGACGAGCTACGGGAACAACCCTGTTTGACTCATCCTTGGGTGGCTTTACATTTGCGGATCAATTTCTGCAAATGGGAATTAAGTTACCTAGCAGAAATGTTTATGGGATTGGAGAGAACGAGCAGCCACATTTTCGTCATTCTTTTGATGATTTCCAGAGATGGGTACTTTGGGCTAAAGGACTTCCTCCCAGTGTGAGTTTGAGCAATAAATGACGCAATATACGATTATACGGAATTTTAAGAGATTTTTACTTGTATTTACTCCAGGGTGCGGACAGTCTTTATGGGGTTCATCCACATTACACGGTACTGGAAGAAGATGGAAATGCACACGCCGTTGTGATTGTCAACAGTAATGCACAAGGTAGGAAATATTTATTTTGGAAGGGCTGAGATTTGGAAATAACTTTTGGGGTTTCAGAGTTTGTAATGCACCCCCATCCCGGAATCGTTTATAGAACGATAGGTGGAATCTTTGATATTTACATGTTCCTTGGACCCACCCCGGAAAATACTGTGGAACAATATACAGAGGTGAGGCTATGAATAAAAAGGAAAAAGAAAGACTTTGTAACTGATTCAATTCCTTTTGCAGGCCGTTGGAAGATTTCCACTGCCTCCATATTGGTCATTGGGTTTCCAACTTTGCCGTTTTGGATATGATCATATCGATAATATGAGGGAAGTTGTGGACAGAATGATTGCATCTGAGATTCCTTATGTAAGCAATCCAATCAGAGTAACTTATATGAAACAGTTAACAACTATTTTCTATGCTGCAGGACGTGCAATACGGAGACATTGACATTATGGATAGGAGACTGGATTTTACAGTTGACCCCATAAACTTTGCCGGACTTGCAGAATATGTCACCGAGTTGAAGGCTAAAGGAATACGATTCATGACAATTCTGGTATTAAAACAAATTACAAAATTTGAAACAATGCTTGTGAATTATTTTAAACATAATTAATTAAAAGGATCCTGCAATCAGTATTGGAGAGCCTGCTGGAAGCTATCCACCCTTTGATCGTGGACAAGGTAATTAAAAAAAAACTTCTTAACATAAAAATCATGATGTTTTGTAACTTATAATTCTGTCTATTAAAGAAATGGACGTGTGGATTAAAAAGGAAGATGGGACACCAATGCTGGGAAGAGTATGGCCAGAAGATCCAGTTTACTTTCCTGATTTCTTTAAAAATGAGACAAGGGAATGGTGGATTACCCTGATTAAAGAATTTCATGATGAACTTCCTTTTGACTCTTTGTGGATTGTGAGTATTACAAGACAAATATTTCGTTTAAGAGCTAAAGTTCCCTAAAATACTTTTAGGACATGAATGAGCCCGATAACTTTGTAAATGGTGACCTTAACGATGAGGGTTGTGCCGCAAATTCAATCAATGATCCACCATACCTTCCTCGTAAGGAGTTGATAAAAAATAATTAATATTTCCAATATTTGTTCATTATTAAAATTGTTGTACAGATGTAAAACACGATTCTCTCTACGACCACACCCTTTGCCCTGAACATCGAGACTCGATGGGGATTCATTACAATACACACAATCTCTACGGCTGGGCTGAATCTGAACCGACAGCTACGTGAGTTAAATAAACTTTTGTAACACTAACATGATTTCTTATGCGAACAATTCTAAATATACAAATAATGACCAGTGGCACAATGCAAGCTGTTGGTAAACGAACCTTTGCCCTGTCCCGTTCCACATTTCTCGGTTCCGGTCGCTGGGTGACACATTGGCTCGGAGATAATTGGAGCAGTTGGGATAATTTGCATTATTCCATTATTGGAATGTTACAATTCAACCTGTTTGGTATGCCATTTAACGGTCCAGATATTTGTGGACACCAACTGGACGCGACGGCTGAGCTCTGTGGGCGATGGATGCAACTCGGGTATTCAACAAGTTCACTTTCTTTACTTAGCTTTTGTCTGAATTTAGGTCATTTTATCTATATTTTATTTTATCTAGGGCATTTTATCCTTTTGCAAGGAATCATAATGCATACGGAAAATCGGTACGTTTGTTTTCTAACCTACAAAAATACCTTCCGTAGTTTACCATAGCTTTGAAAGAACTTTAAACTTTTCTGTAAATTACAGGACCAAGACCCTGCCGCATTTAATGGAAGCATTATTCAAGTATCTAAGGATGTCATGAACACGCGTTACACCCTTCTTCCTTATTTATACACCCTGCTCGCTCAACACTCCATGAGAGGGGGCACAGTGGCAAGAGGCGTTTGGGCAGAATTTCCAACAGATCCCGAAACAGCAGGCATCGATCGCCAATTCATGTGGGGCAAGGGTCTCCTCATTAGTCCCGTTTTGGACGAGGGAGCCACCAATGTAACCGGGTATATTCCTGATGCCCGATTCTATGATTATTACACGGGTGAAGAACTCCCGGTGAGGAGAGGATATGCTGTATTCCAAGCCCCATTTTCCACAATTCCGCTGCATCTTCGGGGTGGAGTTATTCTTCCCACACAGGGTCCCGCTGTAAATACCGTACTTTCCAGGCAAAATCCTTTGGGTCTGTTGGTAGCTTTGAATGATAGAAGGGAAGCCACTGGTAGCTTTTACTATGATGCCGGAGAAAATTTGGGTAACTAGATAATAGGCAAGTTCTTATTGAAACAAAAATTATTTGAGACTTTGTTCTTTCAGACCCAATCGGATCTGGAGAATATTTTTGGGCGGACATCAGCCAAGATCAGTTTGGAGTGCTGAATTACACCGTGAGCGTGAATGGTTATGTCGACATGAATACCCAAGTAATGGGAAATATTACGGTTATGGGTGGTCCCGTGCGGAGCAGCATCCTCGTCAATGGAGCCCCACACACGGATTTCTTCATGTCACCTGAGACGAATCAACTTAATATTTATAATCTGGGTTTGGTTGCTAATGAGGATTTTATTGTGGAAATGTCCTAATTTTACGGTTTGTGAATAAATAGTATTTATAGACGTTTTCCTTGGGAAAGTTTTAACATAATCCGGCATATTTACTTATAAATTATTGTACTGTTGACGTGTTAATTCATCTGTTAATTATCGCTTAAAGAAAGTATAAATTGATTTTTTTGCATAAACTATGTACATACTATGTACAATTTAAAGTTGTTTTAAGGTGTTTTAGAAGAATTTTCAACCAGGAATTTTCAGTCACAAATTGTCAGTTATTCGAGAACACACTTTTCGTAAATACACAATAAAACAAGAAGTCGACTGATATTTTATTTGTCAGGTCGAAACTCACCTTATTTGCAACGCCTGTATTTTATGAATATTAATAAGGGAGACACTTAGAGAAAGATATCACAACATTTTCATAATACGTGACACAGACGGACGAGTGACATTGCAACAAAACAACAATAATGTAGTAATATTAAATCAAGCCAACTATACATAATGTATGCACTTTACCATTACACAATTATTTTCCAACTTAACTTGAACCACATCCGCTCAATAAGACTCTACACGAGGGACCTTGATCTCAGTTTCTCACGCCCAAGTTTGAGTTCAAGTTATTCAAAAAGTTAACAAATCCATTAAGGATCCCTGTTAGTCCACCACCTGGCCTTGGTTCCGGAGTTGGTCCAAACAAATTCCGAAAAATTGAGTTTCGTGGCGTAGTAAATGTTGGAGGTGTGGCCGTGGCGGCTCCGGGTGGGATTGGTGATGGGATGTGCAAAGGGGGCAGAGTCGAAAGAGGTTCTCCGGTCCTCATGTATGCTGCAAAGTCGTAAATGTTGACTGGGGTTTGATGGTGATTTAGTTGCCAAGATTTCTGTCGGTGTTGGAGTTTGCTGTTTTTGAAGTTGTGTCCTCAAACGGAAGGGAAGGTCATCGGAGTCGAGTTGAATTGAGTTTTGATTCTGGACAGGAAATGTTGCAGGCAAGTGTCCACCCAAGTCTTGCGTAGGAAAAGGTCGAAACTGTGGGATGGAATCGTCATATTGATTGAATTGGGGGAATTGGGAATTAAACTGTTGAGGTGAAGGTAAGCCTCGGCTCAAATTGACAAAGACGCAGATAACCGAAACGAGGAGGAATAACCGCTTTAATGTAAACAAATGTCATGAATAATTTACTAATCACCAAAGAAATTCAAGAGAGTTAATATGCTATGATTGATTAAAACGAGTTCTTACCATCTTCTTCAGTTTTGTGGATATCTTTAGATTACTTTTAGCTCAGCACCTCCTCACTCAGGTGTGGTTACATATAGTGTGTCTCTTGTCCTGGCCAGTTTGACATTAAAGACAATGTTAATTGCCAAATATAAATGGTGAATTGCATGAAAATAAATTGGCAAAAACAAAAAAACAGGCAGAAACCAACGACCGTGAAGTGCAAAGATTGCGATAAGTGCAGTTGACTTGTGCACTTTGCTGAAATTTATCAAATTTTCCCATGCAAGACGAGGGATGTTCTGCTCATGAATGTGAGGTGTTGATGGCTACTATCAGCATAATTGGTGATAGAATCATATGCAGTATAATTAAAGGTTGTCCCTTGACCTGCATCCGCACCCAAACAACAGCATTTAATTGTTGATGTATTATTATTACTTCCTCCATTACTTGATTACAATAAATTTCAATGAAATCGTTATTGTTCTTGTAATTTACCTTGACTTGGTGTTGGTGGAACTACTGAAAAGCATTGAAATTTACTGGATCTTACATCACACAGTCTTAAAGAATAATCATTTCTGTGCACAGATAAAACTAGACTAATACAGATAAAGCACTTTTAGAGTGTTACTTTTATTCATGGCAGGTAAGAAGCCATATATTCCCTTTTTTGTTTTTTACGAGGATCGTTCTACTACTTTTAAAATAATTTTTACTTTAAAGAAGTAAATTTGTCGAATTTCAAGTATGCATTATGATCTTTCATATACAGTCGCAAAAGAGTATAAAATTTCTACAGCCTGAATTTTTGTGATTGAAAATGTATCAGAACGGTATCATGCATTACTCAAGGATTTACAGGAATGACCATTGCATTCAGCAGTACAGTAAAAATTAATGTAGAATAAAGTTGTTGGTTTAGTATTTTTAAAGGATTATGCAGTGATAAATTGTCAAAAGTCAAAAATGCAGACACATCGTATTTTGTTTCATCAACAATAAAACTTAGAATTTTGGAAAACTCGTTGATGTTACAATTTAAATTTGTCAACTCAAACCAAATTGACATTTCTGGTCTAATTTTGCAATCCATGGAACAAAGATATAATTTAGCTATTTTGTTATGTAATGATGAGATTTGTAAAATATAATATTCAAGTATAGTTTATTAACTTAAATCCGACAAGTGTGCTGAACAAAATGAGATCGAATGTATTGACTTGGAATTACATGTGATGTCAATCCAACTGATGTGAGAAAGTAATATGCATTCACAAAGTTCAGGCAGTTATTCGCTTGGCAAATTTGTCTCTATCATTTTTAACACTCCTCGAATACTCTGTTTCACGTATTGGTTTCATGTTGTATCACAAACGTCATAAAATACTAATATCAATTTTTTACTTGTACTAGCCAGTTACGATAAATAGAAGAAAAGCTTTGAGGTAAATATTTGCTCATTTAATTAGTATTCTCCGTTTTGGATGCTGATGGAACGTAGTCTAACTTAATTAACCATTACTTATGTCTCTCACACTTAAATACAGCCTTGGAATATTCCAACACTACTTTAAACGAGTTTTAAATTAATAGGTTCCAGGTATCATTAGCATGTTCATTTAACTCCTCACCCTATTTTTCCACTGGACATCCCACTTCAGAACTGACCAGAACAAAATTGCAAAATCCAGTGGCCAGCTTAAAATTAAGTTTCAGAAACAGTTAAATTTCCGAAATGAAGTATTTCATGATTACCGTTGTTTTGACACTCTGTCTCAGTACGTTTTTAAAAACCAATTATTTAGTAACCAACAAATTACGACTTTGATTTCTTAGGTTGGGTCGTCTCAGAGACAATGCATGTCGATAAATGCGACAACTTTTGTGGAGGATCGAAATGTAAGTAATTTCAATCTTACTACTTAACGCTTTTGCATGTGAGTAATTATTAACACATTTCTTAAAAATTTAGTGAATCCTTTTGGCAAATCTGGAACTTGCAAGAGTTGTTGCATGGAGAAAGGCTTCACGGCCGGAGGTGAATGTGGGGACTTGTTATATCGCCATTGCCGTTGCACACAAAATCCTCCCTTCTACCCAGGACATCCTCCAGGCGGAGTTGGCGGATTCTACCCTTCACCTTATCCAGTTATGGGTTAGACTAATTGTAATAATAAAGGTGGTTAGGATGTACATTACACATTAATTATGTTAACCCGCATTTTAATAAATTGTCATCGCCTCACATCCATAAAATTCCTTGTCTCTTTTCATTTACTTTGTAATGCTATGTATCGGTTAAATACAAATTTGTATGATGAATTATTTAGCTACCAGTTATTCAGTCGTACCGAAGTTTGTACGACGTATCTTTACTTAAGATTTGCATAACTAACTAATCGGCAATTTTGAAGTACAGTTACTACACGAACAAATTGATCATCCATCAATAAAATCAGATTCTGGACTTAATCCTAGGTTTGTTACAAATGTTAGTCAAATCAAACGTAACTGGAGTATCATGGAGAAATATCAATAGGTTACTTGTGCTTTTTATTCACGAACGTGGACAAGGAAAACAAACTCAATTCATTTATAAAAGTACTTTGTGACCTGTAAAATAACTCATCCTCCACCGTGGAGGTTTATCAAGTACGATAACGCGTGAATCGTTTCACACTTCTTATCATAAAACAAGCATCCATTCATACACCTCTTAAAATCTGCACCCATCAAGAAGTGTGAGGAGTCTTTGGGCCAAATGATTTTTTCCTTGATCTATCAAATATCAATATTCATATTCGGTCACATCAATCAATTAGTAAATAATGTCATTCGTATATTTTCTACTGACCAAATTTCTCTCTGTGTCCAAAAGTATGCAAATAATAAATCAGATCACAACAAACTCCTACATTTCATCTGTCACTCTCAAAATTTATCAACATGCTTCCTTATCGAAATGTTATGTACTTTGGGTGGGTGGATTGATAAACAAGCAGCAGTTGAAGTTTACAAGTCCCAATTTACTTTACAATGTAAAGTTTGATCGGTATATGCAAATCTACTGATAATTATGCTACTGCTGCAAAACCTCGTCAACGGTTGACACTTTTTTACAAGAACATTTACTGCGTTCATCTAATCTTCAAGAGCGAATTTCAGCCATTAATTGATTTGGGAGTAATTAACGATAACAGCCATGGACAAGAAGGTATCTAGCATTTCACAACTTTAGCAATAATTTCGCATAATCTCTTCAAAATTCATTATAAAATGTGTAAAATGCTTCCGCAGCAACCTCCACTTGGCCTCCGCTCTCTAATCTCAAACCTCGGAAACCTCAACACCAACATTATCCAGAGCACCAGTGGACGAACCATTTTCCCCTCAGACGCCGAAATCGCAGCAAGTTTGACACTTCACCACCGAGTAATTCTAAATGTGGGTGGTCAACGCCACGAAGTTCTCTGGGACTCTTTATCCCGACATCCTCACACTCGCCTGGGCCAATTGGGAAAATGCAGCAGTCACGACAGAATCATGGAAGTTTGTCAGGATTATACTTTAGGGGATGAAAAGGAAAGAAAAAATGAATACTTTTGGGACCGAGCTTCCGGATCCTTTCCTCCAATCTTGAATTTGTATCGGAAAGGGAAACTTCATCTTCCGGAAGACGTTTGTGTCTTGGAATTCGCTGAGGAGCTAGAATATTGGGGAATTGATGCGGAAATGGCTCTTGATCCCTGTTGTCAAATGAAATATCAAGTGAGGAGAGAT
This sequence comes from Folsomia manolachei, assembly GCA_036491905.1. Classification (NCBI taxonomy): domain Eukaryota; kingdom Metazoa; phylum Arthropoda; class Collembola; order Entomobryomorpha; family Isotomidae; genus Folsomia; species Folsomia manolachei. The sequence continues at coordinate 2,640 of JAAXNX010001516.1, read as the reverse complement.
CAATTAAGCGAAGACTTGAAAAAGGATGAACTAGTTTTGGCAGTTTGTCAGGAGGAGGAAGAGGAGGAAGAGTTTGGCAGCGGAGTTTTCGACAGGAGCAGGAAATTTGTTTGGGAACTTTTTGAAAAGTGAGAGAGTCTTATTTTACATGCCAGATGATGAACACTTTGAAATAAATTACGCATTTTACAGATCAGTAACTTGGCCACAAATGGTATGTGGAAGTAATGCGGATTTGTTCATAAATATTGACAGTAATATTCATGTTTGCCTTCACAGATCACGGGACTGCTTTCAATATTGATAATGTAAGTTGTTTATTATTTGAATATTTGGACGAAAATAAAACCATATTCTACTCCCTCATCCTTAGCGTCCTCTCCATCGTCACCCTCTGCCTTTCTACCCTTCCCGATTTGGTCGAGTATCAGTGCAATCATCCCAACGAAACACTGTGTGAGGATCCAGATTCTGAATATTTGGAAGAAATTGAAAATCCTGTTCTGGACATCATTGAAATTTCCTGCCTGGCCTGGTTCACTTTTGAGTTTGTTGTTAGACTATTCTGTTGCCCTAACAAAGGTTCATTTTTTAAGGATTGGTTAAATATTATTGATCTCCTCGCCATCCTCCCGTTTTATGTGTCTCTATTTCTGAGTCAAATGGCGACACCTGCAAATGTCACGCAAATGCTGAGAGTTGTTCGAATGCTACGTATTTTTAAACTGGCTCGTCACTCCACAGGACTGCAAAGTTTAGGTTTCACACTGCGCCATAGTTACAAAAACTTGGGCGTCCTTCTCCTATTCTTGACTATTGGTGTTATGATTTCATCAACATTGGCTTATTTTGCGGAAAGGAATGAAAACAAGGGTGGTGGATATGATTCTATTCCGGAATCCTTCTACTGGGCTCTGATAACCATGACTACCGTAGGGTATGGCGATGTTTCTCCCAAAACAACCTTAGGCAAGATAGTTGCTATGGTCACAGGGACTGCGGGAGTTATTGTGATTGCACTTCCAATTCCTATCATTGTTAATAATTTTGGGTTATTTTATGAAGAGCAGAAACGTAAAGAGAAAGCTCTTAAGAGGCGAAAGGCACTGCAAGCTAAGGAATCTGGAGAAAAGGGGAAAAAGTTTGGTCGGTTTTCAATAAGGAGCTCGTTAAGGAGGGAAGGTGATAAGGAGAAAGGAGGAAGTATTGCAAGTGGAAGTAATGTTCCGTAGGTAGTTGAAACATTTTACTGCAATTTTAGACTTAATAAAATAAACTTTTTTAAAAATTCTGCTTTAAAATGTCCATTTTTTTCTTCTGTTAATTATTTAACGCTTATTTAATTATTTATTTAAAAAACAATTGCCTCCACTTTTACACTTGGAGCATCATCAATGCCACAAAATCTTCAGGGTCTGCTTCCGGAAAGAACTTGGCTCTATCGACATCCTCATCCACGGCATCCTTAAAATAGGACCGAGCAAGTTCTTGAAATCCCACTTTTTCAGCTACCCTTCGAGACAGGGGGCTAGTAAAATATCCCATGGCGGTCTCCTTTCCCTCCCTTCTCAACAGATCCACGAATCTCGTCATCATCTCCGACGCCAAGCCTTGACCACGAGAATCCCTTGATGTCGCTATGACATGGGTCCACACAATCTCGGAAACCGAGTTTGCCTCAAAAGCGCCGTACTACAAAAAATTTTCAAGTAAGTTAAGTAGTTGGTTACGTAACTGAATTGACAAATAACTCAAGATTACCTTCTCCTTATCAATGGGTTTAAACAGTGAATTTTGAATTCTGTAAAAAAACACGGCCCGGTTTAGTCGCGAGTCTGGTCCATTTGACGCCATTCTCATCCACCCACTGCTTCAAACCCTTTGTCGCTAAATTTTTCTGGATGTCTGCCCAATCTCTGTCAGCTTCTTTCTTGGTCCACGTGTAATTTATTAAGACACCGGAAATGGCACGGGACTTGGACTCAATGGCGATTAAACAGAGATGAAGATTTTTAAAAAATTCGCTGCTGTTCCAATCAGTGCTATGGACGTAATCTGGTTTATTAGGCAGGGTCACTTTCTGTCCAATGGGTTCATCGAGGTCGTAATGGATGGCTAGAAATTCACGAATTTTTGGAAGCTCGTCCTCGCCTGGGGGACGGATATAATAGTTTTTAAAATGACCTTCCACTTCGTAAGCCATGGTCAAAGAAATATTTTTCGACACACTCAGAATTGTGCTTAACGTACGATTTGAATAATTCGTTTAGTGTGTTCACATGCAACTTGTAAGCATGTACTTATTCGTTGTGAAGCTTTATCATGACGTAATGGCATAAATTAGGATTCTATACTCTCTTTTTCTGTGCTATAGTTACACAGATTGTTCTGTATATCATATATTGATTTTGGCATTTTAGTAGTTATCAGCTTGGAGTGTTTCAACGTGTTGTAATAATCGGCGTTTTACTGATGCCAAAGAAACAGACTCAATAAGCAAAAATCACCTACTATGCAAGTGGTTGAGTAATTTCGCGTGTTTTTGCAAATCGATTATGTCAAATGGAACATTGAACCATATTTGTCCATCTGCCTTTATATATTTTCATTCATTTCATATACAAATTTTATTCAGCTTTC
>JAAXNX010001515.1:0-17468 GCA_036491905.1 Folsomia manolachei | reverse complement strand
TTGGATTGTCTTTGGCACTTTGAGCCTCAAAACCTTCAAAGTGAAAGAGTTGTGCAATAAAGAAGGAGCTGGAGTCGATGAATTGTGCGCTTTCCTATTATTTTGTAGGTTTTGCTTGGCATTGTTTTTCCAGAGTAAGTTTATGGGGAAAGGAGAGTGCGGACAAGAAATAAAATATCAGGATTGTCTCAAGAAATGGGGTAGAAATCCTTAAAATCTAGTGATTCCTTGGGTTTGGCTCCCGTTTTGAGGATAAATTGTGCAGTAAATTACACCAACATTTTATCCGAATGGCTGCCATTGTCTTGTTTTCACTCTGGGTTTATTTTATTGTAACAACTTTTTTGAATTGGCCGGATACTGTTGGCTCAAGTGTTGTATTTTTATTGTTTTCCGTACTGCCTTTCTTTTCTTATTTGGCTCTCAAAGTGACAAATTGTATGCCACTTTTCTCTTTTCTTTTTGGTTTCTGGAGATTTTGGGCAGCTATTATTTTTATTTTGGTTCACTTCCCGAGCGTATTTGTCAGTATTACGGATCCAATTCTGATGAGTCAGTGCTTGAGATAAATTGTAAATGAATGGCAAACGTATTATGTCCTGATTATTGTTTAAAACAATTTGTTTCATTGACATTTTTCAGGTTTGGAGACAACTGCCGTGGGTCAAGAGGCATCTGGGAAGGATCCATACTGGTTCTAGCTTGTTGATGGAGAACTACTTAAGTAATTTTAATCTCATTTCACAACTAAAGCTTACTGGATGTTGTCATTAATTAGATAATTAAATCGGAATGTAAATATGCCACTAGTTTCGTAATGTTAGCCAAGGTCGAGTATTGTACAGTACAATTTGTGCTATGATTTAATCCAAGAAATCGGCTAGTTTTTGTATCGTATCTGTAAAAAGCATTATATTTATTCAACTTATTATGCCTATAAGGAACACATCACTAGAATAATTTGTTCTGTGCTGAGGTCGTCGTCTTTCTTTTCTGTCGTGGCGTGGTGACGACTCGTCACTGACGAGATCAGATTTGAGTCGTCCATTTCCCATCCTTGTCGGTGTCAGTCACTTTACAATCCCTGTCGCAGGCAGGATGATGAATGTCGGTCGACGAGGAAGAATGTCACGTAAATTCACATTCATTACTTGGTTCCCTTTGGCTCAGTTAAGAAAAGAAAAGAAGAGCAGAGTCAGAGTGAAGTCAACATGTCAACAAAAGAAAACCTTTCTTTCTCTGAAAATGAGAAAAGATATCAGTACCAGACTCAAATACTGAAGGAGGACTCAATTTCTGTCTTTATTTTAGAGGAGTCGACTTAATTTCAGAAAATCAATCAGCATCCAAATCGACGAAGTAAATAATTTACGTGGCAATTGAGTAAAAAAGGCGAAAGTAAGACATCAAGAAAAATCAGAGTCATTCGTTTTAAGGAGATTTTTCACGGAGATGAATATACGTGCTAGAGTAATTACTTGAGTAAAATGTTGGATAAGATGTTGAATAAAAACACAGCTTATATTTTCACTAGACTACTAAATATTGAGAAATGTGCGTTAGCAGACATTCAATTTGAATGATTCAAATACAGGTTCCTACACAATGAATGAATTGAGATTGTATTGTCTGTGGAGTTAATTTAGGTTCGAATAATGTTGGAAACGCATTTTTTTATTTTTCATGCAAACCTTTTTACTTGCTTATCGATTTCCAATGTATGTAATTAAGTGGATATTAACCAATATGGAACAGCAACCCGTAAAATTGTTACCTCTTAAATATTGTCAGTCACTAATCAATTTATCGATCAATTGTTCTTATCTAGAGCTAGTCAACCAAATGCCAATTAATTGTTTAATCAATGAATACTTGTAGTTACGTGGTTAATCACAAAAAGTCAATTAAAAGCTACTTAAAATAATTAGGAACTCCTCTAAATACCGCTATCCCAACTAACACATCACTGCTACAATAAACTCACTAGTTTATTTAATTGTCAGTGCAGCCTTGCTTTATTTCTTAAAAGCTGATGACAAATTGTTTCTTCCCATATTTATGAAAAATGACGCTGCTCACTCTTCCCAACTAAAAATGAATAGGTTCCAAGAGAATGGTTGTTATTTGTCATTTTGAATCATATCTTCATCTCAGGCGAGTACCAAGTAAGGCATGATTATGACCCTTCATCCACTTGGTTTGTCTGTCACTTAACCGTTTTGGTTTGTCAGTGTCAAATGTCACTTATATACAAAAAGTCAATTAAAAGCTACTTAAAATAATTAGGAACTCCTCTAAATACCGCTATCCCAACTAACACATCACTGCTACAATAAACTCACTAGTTTATTTAATTGTCTGTGCAGCATTGCTTTATTTCTTAAAAGCTGTTGACAAATTGTTTCTTCCCATCTTTATGAAAAATGACGCAGCTCACTCTTCCCAACTAAAAATGAATAGGTTCCAAGAGAATGGTTGTTATTTGTCATTTTGAATCATATTTCCATCTCAGGCGAGTACCAAGTAAGGCATGATTATGACCCTTCATCCACTTGGTTTGTCTGTCACTTAACCGTTTTGGTTTGTCAGTGTCAAATGTCACTTATACCAAGATATATCCTACATCCCATCTAAACAACGGAGTACAATGGTGATTGTAAGAAACATGAAAAATTGAACAACTTTTTATCATCTTATTTAATTCCCAACATTTTTCGTATTGTTCAAAATGTTAATTTGAGTGCTTCTGGACTTGAGCAAGATACAGATTGATGACCATGGCTTATGGGTTGTTAACTAATATTCCCACGCTTGATTGGATTCTTGATTGTTCTCTGCCTCAGGGGAAATGACAAGTTTTGATTTTTTTGAAATTTTTTGAAAGTCAACCTCATAACTTCAACTCCTTCTGGAGAATCAGCCTGAACCTTAGCAAGGGTTAAAACAAGGGAATAAATACGCCAGGAACAAGCAACTTAATGGGCGTACGTATGTGTTTGAGAAGCAGTTAATACTGGAAAAGCGAGGATGTTGTAGTAAAGCAAGAAGGGAAAGGAAGCTCATAAATGTCATAGTTAACAGGGTCATAAATTACTTATTAAGAAAGTTGTGCTCTGCTTGTGCTCATCTTCAAAATTTCATAACACTCTCAAACTTCTAGTCATATTTCTCTTGGGTGAACCAGACCAGACCAACTTCATTTCAGGAAATATCCGACCAAAATTTGCTCCCATTTGTTTCAGGATTGCATTAGTTGAGTAATAATTGCTTCTCTGGAAAAATCCTGTGCAAGAATCATTCTTGAAGAATGAGACGGAGAGGAAAGAAGCCAAAATTCTTGTCGTGATGAATTGCGGGGGTAGATTGAGATTTGTGAGTAAAATTTTTCTGAAGTCAATTTCCATTGAAATGTTAATGAAAATGGTAATTGTATCGTTGTAAAGACCTAATTAAGAGGATGGTTGGTCCCAAATGCATCAGGAACAAACATTAGAGTGCATAATGACCCCTTTGTTTGGAGTAAGGTAAATATTTCAATTGATTGTCAGTTAGAGGCAATTTAAGAAATGGTTCCCTTACTCTGTGTCGGCAGTTTGTATGTAAACCAATAAATAAACCTAATAACCCATTGAATTCGCTTCTTTTCAATTGCATCGTTTAATTAATTAACTTATTTATTTATTGGGTCGACTTTTGCACTTACCGCAGGCCGCAAAGAAGTCAGGAATTATCACCGTACACCTTGATGCCATAAGTTTTTTTAAGAGGAAGAAAAACAAAAGCCGACACAAGTAACCGGATGTCTGTTCCTTTCTGTGTTCAATTGTAATGACCAACCACAATTTAATGGGACAAGCTAAGCAATGGTTATACATGTAAAGGGCCACCCAAGAGAAACTGGATCTGTTTTTTTCAAGTGTATTTAATTCTCATTCGTCGTCGTTCATTAAAAAGTTGATCTCACCACAAACAAACAAACAAACTGCTAAATGATATTTACCCACTCTCCATTTCATTTCAAGTCATAAAATGAAAATGATATCCGGAACAAGGAGAAGGAGAATAAATCCTTAATGAGATGGAGACGTGCGCATGGAAGGAAATGCAGGGCTAAGGCTTATCTTGGTGGGTAAGAGATATGATGTGATGTGTTAATTTTAAATTAACAAATGGTTACCTTAAGGGTAGGAAGGAAAGGAGGTGAATTTAGGATTTATTAGGAAACCCGTCACGTCTTTTTGAAAAATGAGCAATTCATCATTCATTTAATTCGTTTTTTTTAACGTATGCATTTAATGAATTGCATTATGTAAAGGATGATGAATAAATGGAAGCAAATTTATGATATGAAAGTGAGTGATTTATTAATTAATTAAAGACTAGACTGGGTTTATCACACTTTTGATCAGGTAAGTTATAAAATAAACAGAGTATGCATTTGGGTCGTAATGTAAAGTAAAGTTAACTGTAAATAAAAAAAGTTGCTTGGTTTTGTATGAATTACACCGCTCTGGTTTTTAAAACATATCTTATTGCAAACCAACTAAAACGAAGATTACCATTCATACACCTAATCTAAAATTCATTCACACCTACATTACTTACTGATACCTTTTTTCCTGATCGATTCCTATACTTATCCAAAATTGTCTTGCTATAAATATTGCACAAAATCAGCTAAAAGTTTCCAACAAAATCCTAAATCACGACAAAAAAATCTCAACATATTTTTACATGATGACTATCCTCTAAAGAAAGTTAACTAACTATACCTAAAAATTACCACTTGCCGCCGTGATATTCGAGTAATGAGCCGCTGCTGCGCTATAATCGAGATGGAAATCTGACCAAGAGCTCTCGTGCGGATGATAACGTCCACCCGCCCCCCAATGACCTCCGTCCCCTTTGGAGTTACCTGCCATCCCGGAAAATCTACTGGCGGCTGCTGCCGATGCTGCGGCGGTTGAAGGGAATAAAAAGCTGCTATATTGGGCTGGATTGAATCTATTGGAAAATGAGTAACTTATCAAATTGTGACTTATCTGGCGAAATTTTTGCAAAAAAATAATTGTGACAGTTACCTCGACGTAGAAGGCATCGGCGTATAAGCAGCTGCCCTGTGGTGATGATAACTCTGATGGTGATGATGATGGTGATGTGGGGCTAGGGAATAGTGCCAAGGGTCACTTTGATGATGATGTAGTCCAGGAACCGGAAGTCCTCCGGGGTACTCCATAGCCGCGGCTGCGGCAGCAGCGGAACTCCCGTAAAAATCCGAGTGACCATACAAACCTCGATGAGGTCGAAGCTACGGGCGGAGGTTGATAAGCGGAGTCCCAAAATGATGGCGGAAAGTTTCTGTCAGTCAGGGGAATATCTGCGAAGATAAAATTTTGTATGAAATTCGGCTACTAGACAGAGTTTCAGAGAAGTCCAGGTTTTTTTTTAGAAAATGTTTGGAATCTCGTGGGGAATTTATTTATTGGTATTACAGAAACAAAGGAGGAATTGCCCCCTGCTGGGTGAAGGGGAGGGTACTTGTTATAAATCCATTAACCCCGCATGGACCAATAATTCCCTTAAAGCTCATGTTCAGGACTTGAGTCTCAGGTATTACGATAAAACCAACAGATTTATTTATGAGGGATCCCTTTTACTTTCTAAGGTTTACGATTTTACACATTTTTACGCCTTTGCCTAAAGTCTACAATGTTTAGTTGGTCAAGCCTTTTCTTTTAAAATGTCTCCGAAATGTGAGTAAGCCACAGACAACTTTCGTATGATCCGGAATTTGAAGTTTTTTTACCACTAAATTGAAATAATCTTTACGATATTTGTCCCTTGCTGTCTTAATAATATTTTAAGGGCCCGAAATTCTAGGTAGAGTCCTTTTACAGACAATAATCAACCAGGAGTCAGTTACAAAGTAGGGACAAGTTAAGTTACCGACTGGTAAAAAAGAGGCGAGATTAAAGATTGATAAGAGCCCTGAAAACAAGAGGATGACAGAAGACAGAGCATCTTTACAGCTTGGATCGGCCCCCTGCGGCCCTGTCGCCTGTCTACACATAACCACACCATCTCATGAATCTTTCCGTCCTGGGTGCAATGGCAATTTTCCTATCGTTCCTAAAATCTTGGCGTAGTCGATGACATGAGACGCGATGCGGAGTAAAAATTGATAACTTGGCAAAACTTTTAGTTCTTTTTGGGTAAGGTGCTAACTTTTGTTTTACAGACGCAGAAACCGTAATGGCTGGAATAATTACTTTATTCCTCCCCAAAATAAGCAAACTCCGACATAAACTAAACTAACACTTGCCAAGCAAATAACAAACCGCAGAAGAAGAGCAACATTATTATTATTGCTACATTTCCACAAACTAAGCAACAAATCCCATTAGATTTAGCCATTAGCTTAGCCATCACCCATTAAACGGGCTACGCCAACGTCGACGAGGGTTAAAGCCAAAATCTCCAATGCAAATGTTTCAGTTCCAAGTAAAGGGTAAAGAACAAGGTGTTACGGTACTAGTGTCTGTAAGTAGGGACATTAGCGATCCCATCCATTTCCTTCTAATGGCTCGTTTACAAGGATTTATTTCCTATAAAAATTATCCACATTTTTTGAACCAAGTCCCATTTCCACACAAGAATGTCAAACCTACAAATCTAACACGGATGGACGGACGTCTTCTTACTCCCTGTAAAATATGGCGGGTGGCTGACATAGGAAACGGGACTCCCTTGTTTCTTGTGCGGGTATTTCTTAGTAAGGAAGAAGAAACCTTGTAAATTTGTAAATTTGAAACTGCTAGATACGCATGTATGTAACACTAAGGGAGCAATAATGAGTTCAACTTTGTGTCTTTAAATCATTCCGATTCGTCGCGATCGGCCTTCCTGTCATCCCAAAGTTTCTTATTACGTTTAATAGCCAAGATAACGACGGATAAGATGGATTTAAGGAGAAATTTTAAATTTCAAAGCTGATAAAGCAGCATCTGATGACAGAGTGGAGTCCGTAGATTCAGTTTTAAGAGGAAGTGAAAATACAGTTAAATGCGGAAGGAAACACCCAGCCGTAGGCTTAGCTTCATATTGCATCCTGAGGATTTATCTAAGTCCAAAAGTGGAGTCACATCTGTATACCAGATTTACGAGTGGATTAGCAAAAAGGAAATTGTCCTCGGAGTTGGTTAAGTGTTAAAAGGCCCCAATTTTCTAATAATGACGTGTATTCATTGACATGCTCCCTGGGATAGTCATGATGCATTTACAAGTGTTTCTGCCTTTGTTTAAGGTCCTTGCTTCCTGGAAGGAAGAAGTGACTAAGCTACCATAATACTCATCAGTAACTTGTCTCTAATTTAATATTAACAGAATAAATGATAAAAAGTTTTCTTACTTTTTCCACTATTTTTCTCCACCGAGCCACTCCCACTTCCACTATTCGAGCTAAAAGCGGCACTTAGCGCCTTGCTAAAATGTTCATCCACCTCTCGAGCCGTGTCTCCTTCATAATTTTCGTAAACCACACAATTTGCTGAGAGATACTGCGCACGAGTGGCGGCTGCTGAGATGGTCGTCGCGGCTGGAGTTTGGTGATGATGTTGTTGTTGGTGGGGGTGGTGACCACTTCCGGAAGAAGAGGAATTGGTGTGGCTCCCCTGAGCGGAGGATGGCGTATGGCTGTGACTGTGATGATGCTGAGGTCCGTGATTGTGGCCAGAACCCGAAGTGATTGTGTGGGGCAAGTCGAGATCACTAGATCTGGACGGCTCCTGTTCCGACGCCGAAGTGACCGTGGCGCAGGGCGTCAGTGACCGTCGGGATGAGTGAGAACTGGACGAGCTACGTTGTGAATTGGGCGATGCTTCGTGTGGCGACAGGGGCAGCTGGGCGTTTTGTTGGGGATGTTGATGATGCTGAGAAAGGCTGAGGTGGTGATGATGGTGGGGGTGAGAATGGTAGTTGAAGGGTCCTGAGGTACCGGTTAGAGAAGACGGAATTAGTGGGAGGCTGGCAAAATTGGAGGAAGGTCCCGCCGTCGCGGTGGCGGCTAGGGATGAATGAGCGGCGCTTTGGGCGTAAGTGGAGGTGGATGAGGGCGAATGGGAGTTGGAGGAGTCCGGTGGCGATGGCACATGGGGAAATTTGAATTGTTTTTGCTGAAAGTAACAAGACACTAAGGTTAATTAGATGGCTTCAACTTTGTTGGTGAAAGAATTTTATGGGAAAAATATATTATGGGAACATTTGGCGATACTAATTTTCAGTTATTCAATGTTTTTGAAACTAATAAATTCCTGGCGTGGTCCTCCTCATGTATTTGCGGAATTGTGCGTGACGGACAAATTCGCATTTTTCGTGCAAAAGAGAAAAAATTCTAGGAATTTATGTGTCGAACGGCTTCAAACTTGTTTTATTTTTATTGGGCCATTTCACTCTAGCCACGCTGACGCTGTGTTTCTACTGCATTGCGTCACATGAATGACATGACACTGGACGCCTTGCCACTTGTGTCACTGACTAAGGAATGGATGGAGAAACACATTATTGTATTGCATTGCTGATCAGTCAGGGGGACGCTAAATTCCTTTTCATGTAGTAATGTCCACAGATATATTGAAGCTCGAGTCATAGCTGAGAATGCACATTCCAGAGGAATTATTCCATTGCACTTTACACATTTTGTTGAATGAAACTCAAGGAAAATGCATTTTAGGAATGTGTTCCGTCCTCAGAGCTGTCCTGGCCAAATTCCGAACTTTAAATCAGTTCGGATAACTTATATGGGACATGGTTTAGCAGATGAATCATAGTTCTTTAGGAATGACTTTGCAAATGGGTGATAATAATACTGTGCTTATAGTTTGAACTTGGATGTGGGTCGGATCGGATGTTCTAATCGTAAAAGTTAATACATTTATTGTGGAATATTTGTTTTGTGATGGTTTGGCAAATTTTTCTAAACTGTTTGTGATAGCTGGAGATATAAGTTGGTTAGTTCATATGTAAGGAATGAGAGAAAAATCAGATTAGCAGTACTATTTTATTAAAACTGCGGATCTCTAGCAATTCATCCGACGATGTTCAACGGGGTTGAAAATGTGAAAATTAATTACAAATATACTGACGCTCAAGACGGCATTTGTTTGTTTGTTTTCCGCAGTTTGTCAATGAAAAATTGAAAATCAAACTCGCAGCTAATTGTAAGATTTTGTAAAATTATTACTCCTCAGGCAAAGCATTTATATATATAGAATCAAAAGTGTAGAATTTTTTGTAATTTCTGCCATTTCCAAAGACTCTCCAGATGCCAATTAGCTTAATGAAGGAAACTAATTACTTGCAAATTTAAAAACCCAATTAAATAATTAATCAAAATGTGACTTTTATTCTAATTATGAGCTGTCTTAATGCTACCCTTTCCTTCAACAGATAACGCATACACTACTTATACGGATACAATGAATGAATAAATTACTAACATATCACAATCTTATCAATATTGTGTGCATTTACCTAATTACCAAGTTTTTATCTGAATTATCAATGCCACCAACTTTGCCACTTTTCAAAAGTAGTGTAATGTCATGTCATTTCGTAACTAGTCAGCAACAATCAAAACTGTCAATCCAGGACAGAAACTAACAATACAGAAATGAACAGTAGTCTTTAATTATTCCTTTCGTGACATGTTTTTTCCCTATCTTGGAAAATAATCGGCAAACAATTGAATAAATTGGGATTCAACATTCAACTTTAAGAACATGGTCATCAATTTCTGCAGTCCTACAAACTTTACATTTTAAAGAAGCTGAATTGAAATAGAGTAACCAATTCGCACTATATGTTAATATAATTATGCACTTATTTGCAACAATTAAAAGTTGGCGTTGCCACAAATGTCTTTAATTAACTTTTGTTGCAATTAGAGTATAATATGTGCACTTTTTGGGACTCATCTTTAAATGAGGATCACGTCACTCTGTGTGACAATGTTTGGAAAATTTACATTATATAATTTGCCAAATGTGTAATGAGGTAGCAGACATTACCAGTAAAAGCAATTAAACGTGACTTCAATATTAAGATAAAGCAATTATTGCTAATGTGCGTAATTACCCTTTCCGAAGAGGTGGTCCTGTCGCACGAGGAGGAGTATGGAATCGCGTATGGTTGATACATTTGTACTGTGCAACTCATTTTAAATCACGAATTCCACATTAAAACTTTTTTTATCGAGTCAATAAATAAATCAAGAAGCCACAAATTTTGTGTGTAAGCGGATTTTCAACTTTGACCAAAACAAGAATATTTGGCTTAATTTAACAAATAATTGAATTTTAAACAAGGTTATTACAATAACTTCTTATTCACGTTGTGAGTAATTTTGATTAAAAGTTTGGTATTCCACACTTACTGAGGTGTTTAAGAATTTTAACTAAGCAATAATTTCAATAATAATTAATTACTGTTTGAAATCATTTCTCACTTTTCACCCAATAATAAATTACGTCACAATTCTAATGCATTTCGTCACCCTTTGTACTCGTCACTTAAAGCATTATTTGTAAAGAAAAGCTTGTCACACTTTCCTCAAAATAAAACAAAAGTTTTCCTTTTATTTTATGCAGTCAAAATCGATCCCTTCGGTAGGGTGTTGGTGTTAACTTGTAAAATAAGTTGGAACCTCGTATTTTATGTAACAAGCAAAAAAAAGTATTGTACTCTTCCCCAGCTTAAAAGGATGAGTGTCACTCAGCTCTTAAGAATTGACTTTGCTCCTTAAAAGACTTGCTCTTAAGAAAACTGTAAGTTATGGGTTTTTCTTTTACTTCTTTCTTCCTTGGCTGAGACTTCTCTCTTAAAAGTCAACTCTGCGACTGACTTGTTACTTCTTAGTGGTGGTGGTAACCCTTACTTGACTTTGGTTACTTTACTTGTTGAGGAGAGGAATCAGGCTTGAAAAGAGATAGAAGGAACTTGGCCAAGAAAAGAACTTGCTTAGTTAGTTCTTTACTTGGTGGAGTTTTACAGATTGGTTGGGATGGGATTGGATCGAGAATGGGTTGAGATTTTCAATTCAATTTGAAGCAACTATTGTATGAGTCAAGAGAATGTGTTTGCTCAGCCTCATACAAACATTACGGGCTAAGAAGTAAGTAAGGAAAAGTAAGAGCAGGCTGCACAAAAAATTGGAGGCTTGTTCCTATTGGGTCTTGTATTTCTGAGGTGTTAACCGTATTACATTTAAATGTAGTCGGTACTAAGTGTGGTAAATTTTGCAGAAAAGTTTATCTAGTAAAATGACAATGCAATGAAAATTCAAGAATTATTTGCTATTTTGAAAATCTGTTTTTTTGAAGCTATTTTTATAAAAGTTTGATGAAGTACCACTACCAATTATAATTTTTTCGGGTACAACAAACGTACATGAATTGTATGGATGATGGATGGAAAGCTAAGCTAATGCGAACCCAGTAGAATACGACAAAGTTGGATTAGAGCCGTATTGTATTTTGTTGTTGAAATCCCAGTTATACGGGGAAAGTAAAGGGTTGACTAGCTCAAGCCTCGTATAGGACGGGATTGAATTTGAGGCGGAGTTGGGCTCAGTGTGGGCTGCCACTAATAGTCCCCTCTCAATCTCTCCCTTTTTCAGAATACCGTTTCTTCACGGTTATATAATACTTATAACGAATCATCCATTCCAACCGTATTTAGTCGGCATGTCATCTCTCCAAAATACAATACAATGTTTGCTCCCTCCCACCAAGCCAAGTCTGCTCTCTTCTGTTTCTGCAACCCGGGTGAAATATTCGTGAAATAATCCCGTGCCCGTGGAATATAAATCTCGTCTCGATCCAAGCACAAAATGCTGCGTGGCATTGTTGTATTGAGTTGCTGCGGCTTGTGTTCACAATGTTCGATAGGAAACTCTGTTATCGGACAGTATTAAAAAAGCGAGTCGGAGTTGCTAGAATTTTTCAAAATTCTTATTTTATAAAATATTCACTCACTCACTTTGCAAGCCGATATTCCCGTCAGCAGCATATTTGTGTGAAATGTAGTCTACTGTATGATCGCAATGGATGGATGGACTAAAGATCAAACTATGATTACATTTTGTATACTGAGAAATATATAAGAATGCAATGTGAGTGAGGACCGAATCTGGAAAAAATTCCGGGGAAAAAATCTCATAAACTTCTTTATCTGGGTTTGCTAAAAACTTCCAATAAACTGAGCTACATAGCTCCCCTTCTTGCTTTGTTGGTGAATGAAAGGAAGGCTTCACTAAAATCAGAATCAGGAGGAAATATTGATCCTGCCGATGCCTTTCCTCTGTGAATGAGCAACTGGGATCGGGATTGGATGGAAAATTCACATCCTTGTCGATGTAAATCATTTATTTTGGGGACTTTTACTTTTCTTTGGTCCCTGCAAAAAGATGAGGGTTTGGTTTATTAAATCCCCGCTTAAGATCCGAACGAATGGAGAAAGAAATTATAAAATACGAAGCCAAATTATAACGATTGTCATATCGTAACAATGCTTTCCAAAAACATTGCCAAATAGTGCTGCGATGTGAAAAAAACAAAAAACAACTTAGATCCTGAATAGAAAGCATGAAATTCTATATGTATCATAAATTCATCGGTCCAGGATTGGAACACAATCTGAGCAAAAAACTTTTCCGAAGGAAAGATAAACATGAAATATTTATCAACTTCATTTTCATCTTCATTTTCCAAGTTATTCCTTTTTATCCCCTCACTTGTAACTTTGCAGGGAAAGCTGATTCTCTCTGACTGGGAGACTGTTTTTAATTTAAAAATTTTGAAAGTTATTCCGTATCATAAACTCAAAATTGAAACCACATCAAGTGAACTGCCGACCCCAATTTACCACTGCCACTTTTTAATTTTGGCCCGTTTGCTACGTTCCTTTTCCCTTGTTGTGGTTTTATAACCAACTCAGTAAACTTTCACCAAACAAAAAT
The DNA here is from genome assembly GCA_036491905.1 of Folsomia manolachei. Taxonomy (NCBI): domain Eukaryota; kingdom Metazoa; phylum Arthropoda; class Collembola; order Entomobryomorpha; family Isotomidae; genus Folsomia; species Folsomia manolachei. The sequence goes on along the minus strand of JAAXNX010001515.1, from coordinate 4,456 downwards.
TCACTTCAAGCCTTGTTTATGACAATCATCTGAATTGAGATTGATTATTTCGGGCAAGTTGCGCACTTTGCAACATTTTGTAATTTCCAACGAGCGGAATTAACATGGCACGGTTGAACATTTGATAAATCTTTGTGGTCACGGAAGGATTAAAGCAGGCACACCATTTCTCGAAAATATGAACCATTCTGTCAAACCAATGCCTACAAATTTAGTATTTTGTGCAAAAGCCTATATCCTTCTCATTACTAGGCCCTGTTTGCGGATTGGTTCAAAAGTGCAAAGTTATTAAAATTTTACAACCCTGCTACCAATTGAAAGTTTGCAGGATGATAGTACAAATTGGGAGTGGTTTAGGGCTGTGCATGACCCGACTAGACTAAAGTACATTTCCGAAATTATTTACTTTACAAACTCTCTGTCGGCTGTTTACAATTTTGCAAATACATGCCAGAATTCTAATGAGTTGAGGAAGTCATTAAGATTATATTTAGACAAGGCGTACACTATACACCTCTTGCGAAATTGTTTTCTTTTAAAACAACACAACGCAACTCTTGCAGTTTGCGATAAGTAAAGCAGTGAAATACCGTAAAGTTAAAACTTGAAGCATTTTCTGCACAGATTTGCACGTTACCTTTTGAAATATGGGGTTGCCATTATGTGTTGAGATATAAACATGCATGCCGAACGACGATAGAATGTACAAGTTTCACTCACAGGGTAAGTTCCTCGTGCAAATTTCGAATTAAAAATTTACGAGTCTTAATTTTTCTAAATGGCTTTGTTGATTTAGTACTTGGCAGTTCTTAATTAGTTGAAGGAAACTTAGCAGTTGAAGTAAATTAAACAAATGAAAATGCTTTTAATTTATATTGCACACATTACAAGTTGTGAGCCGCGCATACAAATCGGGCAAGATAAACGGCACCTAAAATCCGGTAAGAAATCCTTCTTTAAATTATGAACGCTCCCTGGGCTTTGATCCCCCAGATCGAATCTATGTATCAGATCCTTGTTGGTTTATTCCAAGTTAAGTAGAATTAATCGGATAATTCAGAATCCAGAAGCGAAAAGACCTCCCAGTGAAAAACTTGTTCTTTTATTACCCACCAACACGCAAGATTAACATCTTACCATCACCCACCACTAAGACGAACAAGTAACCAACCACTAAGCAAAGCAATGCCGACCTCATGCTTCATTCCACTTCAACGTCAACAAACTAAAGTCAACGAGATTTAAAGAGGTAACATAAAAATAAATATCAAATCTGGAAATCAATCCTATTAGTTTAACTAACAGGCTTGGTTTGGTTGGAGGTTGTGTTAAATGAAACAACGGAGATTTAAGATCTCGTCAAGATCACATCATCAAATAAGTCAGATTCCTATCGAGCGATAAATAAGTTTGACTTTATTTTTTGGGATGACAATTTATGAGATCTTTAATTTGTGGAGAATTTGGAAAATCTCACTTTCCCCAAGTTACGATCTAGTTTCTTGGGATTTTGTCTCATTATGGGAAGTTTGCAATAAGGGATTACACTGATTTTGGACTAGAACAGCAATTCGCATTTGGCAAGCTGCTGCTTATGAAGTTTGGAATTGTTTCAGTGAATCGCATTACTTGTAAACTTGTCATCAAATCAGCATCGGATCTGATTCGCAAATAAGTTTGTCCATTCAGATTGCAAGCAGGCTTCAATATACAATGCCTCAAGTCTTTGCAAAGTTTGTGCAAAGTTAGTCTGCTGAAATTAAGCCCAATTATCTCCAATTGGAATTTAGAGAGTAACAATTTGGCTGAGAAATGCCATTCAGCAACTACTTAACACCACCAATGAGTTGCAAATACTTGGCATTTCTGGAGATCTGTAATTTGGATGACTATATCTTTCGTCCCTTAACCTGCATCCCAACCAAGTAAGATATGCATATGGTGAGACAACCAAGGCTTGATTATCAAACAAAGTTACATTCGAGATCTGTTTGGCTCGCTTTAAATTGGTTATTTTTTAATAATAAGTCTAAGATCTGATCTCTGGACCAAAATGCCAAACACCATCTGACTCCCGAGTGCCTTGTTGACTAGTTAAGCTCAGGCAAGCATCTTAGGAATATTTAAGCCAGTCACAAACTGAGAAATCCCATGGGAGACAGTAATCACGTAGAAGCCAGAGACAAACTAAAGTATTTTAAAAGTGTCACTTTGTAATTCGGAAAATTTTAAGGCAACAGCTGGGAATCTTTTAAACTCACTTCGAAAAGTGTTTATTGCATTGTTATTTTCTAACCGAGGGTGAAATATTTGGGAAATTGTACCAAACAAACTTTTGTGTCTGGGTTCATTAGATGCGAGCAAAACATGGGATTTAATTTAATTTAATATTATGTCACTGCATGCATGCTACAGTCTTACCTTTGTTCCTAACTGGTAGGCATCCCTCCTGGTGTTTTTACAGTAACAAGCCTTCAAGTTTTACTCACCTGGCCTGAATTCCAGGGAGCTGCCAGAAAATTATGTGGGTGATGAAATGACTCTTGTCAGAAGGATGTTGAGGTAAGAATTCCTTTGGTTAGGTGATCATTTTCCGGGTCGTAATTATTTTCTGGGTGACAATGTTTCCGTGTTGGAAGTGTGATTGTTTATAGTTTATTTTATGGGGTGGCCACGTCATCATTGTCAGGGGCTGAGAAACTTTATCGAAAATTTTAATGGGATATTTCCTTAATTTTATGACCAAATGCAGACAATAGTTTCAATTGTTAAATCTGATCTCAATGTGCCTCATAAGTCAAACGACCGGATAAATACATATTTAATCCAAAGTTTCAGAACCGTCTTAGAATAACCGGAAAAGGACGAATTTTTTAAATTTGTGACTATTACATTTTAATGTAATATGAATTATCGACGCTGCAAATTGTTGCTAAAATGTCTTCGACAAAATAATTTGTTGTGTTTAATATTGTAGTTTTTTGATGAAATGAATACATCGATAAATACATCAAAATTCCATTTGCAAAATACTGAAATAAAAATTCAACTTTGTCTAATTGCATGTAATTAGATTGATGGTTTCAGAATAGTGCAAGACATATTTGCAAGTTTGAGCTTTAGTATTGTTTAGCAAACCAAGTTAATTTTACCAAAACTAAAACAAATTTTATCAAAACACTTTAAAGTAATGAATAATACTACAATTACAAATAGCACTGATAATGATAATGCCATCCGTAATGAGCCAGCAACAATATGAAAACATCTCTATCTTTCTCATTGTATCCCTGTCTTCACCAAGGCTTTGTATTGTGTTTCTTCTCCTGAACGTCTCAATCCATCGTGCATATGCCACCTTGGCTGATGGCAACATAGTATGTTGAACATAGCCAAATGAAAAATTACCAAAGTTAAACAAGTCTTCAAAAACTTGGGTGATTTCAAGAAAAGAAGGAAGGAACGTGTTCCCTGACGTGAAAGGGTAACGAAGCGAGATGAACTGTGTTCCTGTTCAAATGCTTAAATCACAAAGATAAATTTTGTGTCAAAAAGTGACATTCCTTACATAAAACCACCATTTGTCCCCAGTTGTAGAAATCAACGCTGTATTTGGATATTAACACTTTTGTGATAAATTATGCTTTCAGCCATTACTTGCATTGTAGATTTACGGAAAGGTATTGAAATAAGTTATAAAAAAAATCTGAAATTGTAATGTAATCCTGTATTGTATCTCCCACTCTACTAATCGTTGATTGTTGTTCGATGTGTGGGTTCTTGAGGATAAAAAAACACTAAAAAGGTGTTTTGGTTAACGCCTTTGTTTCGTTGGGAAGGCCAATGATTACGTGCAAAATGTAAAGAAGTGAGAAAAGTGATGCGTGAGAGTTTTTTAGGCATCCTCCTTCTCATTAAAACAACAACTAATGCATAGACAAGAGGGTAATCTTGTACTTTATCTTTTGTTCTTAGTACTTTTTCTACACGAGCTTTTTTTAAAGTTGGTTAGACAAAGGTTTTCCTTAGACACGGCGTGTAAGAGTTTCATTGGATTTGATCTGCTTAGATTTACAGGCTTCTTAAAAACCTTAATTTCTTGATTTAAGATTTTCTTAAAATTCAAGTTCACAGTATTTTTTTAACCCATCAGATAAAGCACTCGCATGAAAAATGGGAGTGTGCCAATAAGATTGCCTGGTTATTGTACCATGCACTGCTGTGACTTGAGCTATTTAATTCTTATGCCATCCATTCCATCCCCTAAAATTTAGACATTTGAAAAAGTAGGAATTTGAAATACTCGAAATTCCTGAAGTTGTTTAAACCCGTCCTCAAACAAAGTGAGGACAGACAGTGAAGCCCGTTTGGATTCATCTAAAAATGGTCCAAAAAAGGTTTAAAACACTTATGCTTCAAGTTCGTCTTGAAATAATTCGCATTCCTCCTTCCAACA
>JAAXNX010001514.1:0-17469 GCA_036491905.1 Folsomia manolachei | reverse complement strand
GGATAAGTAGAAAGAGAGATATCGTGCAGACGGACGGACAGACAGACGGACGGCCGTGATGGTTACATAAGCACCTTCGCCTCTGGCTCGGGCTAAAAATACTTTCTCCATAAAGGTGGATGGAAACTGGCCACAGTTTAGCCATGAATATCTGCCGTAAAAGCATGATCTCCCTGCCTGGCCACCCTCCAAGGATGACTGAATTTATTTAATTTTGTCCTGATCTAGGCGCTGGTAGGGCTGTCTCGTGTCCTTTTGATGTGGAGTTTTGTGTGGCAATAAATCCAATGCCGGAGGCACCCGTTTTGTCATTCCTGAATTTTGGCTGCTCCAGTGCCTGGACTCGAGGCTCCGGAGAAAATAACTGGGCAATAACTGAATAAAGTTGGAATGCGGGAATTGTTGGAGATAATCCAGTTTACTTCCCTTTCTCCAGGCCACACATTCCAATACCAACTCTGCAGAGTTGGGAACTGGAACGAGTTCTGGAATCATTGGGACGAAACTTGCCTCGTTTGAATTTGAGAAAGCAAACCCATCGTCTGGAACCTTGTGAATGTATATGCGAACTGTGGAAAGAGAGGAAATCCGGGCAACTGCCGCAAAAAGGGGAGCGGATTCAGAATACCAAGTCCAAACTGAATACAAGAATAAACAAGCTTTCACTCAATCCACCCAAACCAGTCTCCAAATCCAAACCATGCACCTTTTTCCATCAACTCAACCTTCAACCCAATAAAAGGCAACCACAATATTTTGGGCACATCATCCCAACAACAAAATACTTTCTCCCACATATTTATTTATTGGGCATGAGATTTCCTCACAACTTTCTCCAACTATTTTTATTTTTCGCTATATCCTTCCAGCTCGTAAAAATGTGTCCCACTCGGTGTTGGATGTTCGAAGAATGCGGAGGAGTTGGGATTGGAATCCTTTGCAAAGCTGCCAAAGTGAAAATTCTTTCTCACCTTTTCCTTCTTTTCACACTTTCTCCAACCGCAGATTTTTTGGGTTCTTATTTGTTACGTGGTTGGGGTTGTCCTTTTTATGCAACCGCCTATTTACTAACACGTCACGAGATCTAACCTGTACTTTTTCCTGGGTTATACCCAACCAATCCTTGGAGAAGATTTCCTGGGATGGAGTCCCATAATTGAAGATCAATCCGATACCATTCATCATTCCATTCCTACTTTTTATTGCTTTCCCTCTTCAAACTGCTTTCTCTTTCTGTTAACTAGAGAGAAAGTAACTGTCTTCCGCGGTTGTTGGTTGGGTTGAAGGCCATTAGTTCCCAAATCCATCCAATACAACACAACATAGCCATTGACTTTCTCTAAGCCTTGTGGTACACAAACTGTAAAGCCAGAGGCTGACAGGAGCCATTGTACCTTCGAAGGCTGAGAAATGATGGGCTCCGTCGGCCATGAAAGAGATCTGCTGCCTTTTCCTTTTACCCAGACCCGTCTTCAACAAAGCAGGGCAACTTTCTCCAACCACACAACCTTTTATTCACAGGAAGAAGCCGCCAAAGTCATTCTTAAACTGAACAGAGTGATCAGAGGTGTCTGCCTTCTTAGGAAGAATCCCAGTAGAAAAGGCAGAACAAGGACTTTCACTGCTAGGACCCGGGTCAAATACTCCCTTGAGAAGCTAGCTCATGAATGAATAAGTGAGAGGCTGAGTGAGAGAATCAAAAGAGAAAGAATCAGAATCCGTGGTGCAGACAACCAATCCCTTTCCCTTGAGCTGTGGTGCGGTAACTTTCCCCAGACAAAGGATTAACCCTTTTGTACCTATCTACATAAAACACCTTCCCAGTCATGCAGATTATGTCCTGTTGTGCAGAATACGCAAAACATTCAAAATTTGTAGGTGAAAGCCTACTTTCCTTCTATTCTACCTTCGTTTTATGCCTGCCTCGTTTTTTACGCAACCAAGCCGGAACAAGTAGATCATGATTCCTGCTTGGTGTAGCATTGGCCTTTCTTGCCAAACTATAGGACATAGAAGGGAGAAAGTGATTTGCTTTCTCTCCCATTGTAAATGAGCCATTAATTTTTGTCCATATTTTTCCTTCTTTCCTCTTTCTTTCTTCTAAGAGAAAGTTGTATGAAACAAAACCGAAACAAGAAACAACTTTTATGGTTTATGACAAAAAGTAAACTGTGGTGAAAGCATGAGAGAACAGAAGGTTCAAGCGCAGTCTGGTCCTCATAATCTGTTGTTTTTTATTTCTGTAATTTTTGTTCCATCACTTTTATCTATCCCACGGAGAAAGTTAGAGAAAGCTGTCCGTCTGGGTGTGACTCACATGCATGGCAGCCGTTATCTTTTGTCTTGTCTTGTTGTCGTGTTAATTTGGAAAGTGGCAAACATTCTGGTCACGACAAAAAGAGGACAAAATGCAATCAGTTGCCAACAGGCTGGGAAAAATTATGGGGACCCGAACTCACCCAAATTTGTCTCTCTGCTCCAATTCATGCTTCACCCATCCATTACCAGCTTTCTCCACTTTCACACTGTCCCACAACATCAGAGTGAAAGTCCTCTATCCAGTCTGGAGCTGGTCGTGGGTCGTATCTAGCTCCGAATTGAGATTCCATGGCTGTGCTGGAAGATATTATTCTCATTTATTGGAGAAGGAGGCAGCCTAACTTCCTGGAATGGTCTGCATAATGTCCTCCATGATGATCTCCACTCAATTAACCCCTTTCCCTACCAAGCAATCAACTCTTATCTCCCAATCCAATCTGGCTGCTGGAAAGACTTAAATGTCGCACCCAACTCGGCATGGAATATGCGTGAACTTCCGTTAGACTTCCTCCCTCTCCTTAATAAAAGTGAAGCTGGATTAGATATCTGTATTCACTATCCAACACTTTCACTCATCTCCTTTTGACTGATAGATTTACTCATTACCAATTTCATGGCCATACACCCAAATTCCAACTTTATATTGTAAAACTTTTGTATTAAATGTGGAAAATACCCTAAAAATCTCACAATTCTCCCTGAACTTGACTTTCACTGACTTCAACCACTATACTTTCTCTGGTGAATAGAAATTGGTCTACCTCTGCTGAAACTTACTTTCTTCAAGCCCTTTGATCTTAGTTCCACTCCCACTTTCATAATTTTCTATATGCCGTCCTCACTCTTAATTAGTCTCTACTCTGGTTTGTTAATCACTTCCCGAAGAAAAGGATGGAGAAAGTACGGCACAACTCCAGACAACGCACTCTTCCTATTCATATTTTCTCTCCCTTCAAAGCTCAACTTTTAATTAGGCCAATTAATATCGAGTCCCAGAGAGAAAGCAGTTAGTTCATTATAGGAAAATCTCGTAATATATAAGACAATTATGACACCAACTTTCTCTCACTTTAATTGGCGTCACTTCACAGTTCTGGGTCATTGGCAATTAAGAAATTTCTCCAATCTGTGTCATCCAGCCAAAAACACATTGTCATTTGTCCTGTGTCTCGTCCCTTAGAATGAAAATCAGCCAGTGAAAGGTTTCCTTGTTTCTTCTGTGCTTGTTTATAATTTAGTCAGAAATTTGAGTTTTCTCACCCGGTAGGCCCCTATAAAAAAGAAAGTCACTGGAAAACTGAAGTCAGACCAAGTATTGTCACTGCCACTTTTAATTCAAAGTCCCGTCTCTCAAAGGGAAGAATGCTTGAATGAAATACTCCTCCGGAGAAAGGGAGTAGAAGAGATTGCAGCCTAGGAGCAGTTTAGATCCCTTCGCTTTCTCTTTTGGACTTGGAATAGGAAGAGAAAAGCAGCCTCCTGATTTATGACCTTTCTCCCCAAGTCGTGTCTCATTTTCTTGTGGAGAAAGTTGAAGCTGACATCCTTGCATGGAAGGATAAGAACTCTTTACTTCCTCTTGTATTTGTCCTTGGGTCAGCACCACATGTTTTGGAGAAAGTCCTACACGGTTTGATTGCAATTTGAAGTACCAAACCTGGACGTGACCTGGTCCCCTGTCCTCCTATTATTTTATACCATTGACCTCGTTGCCTTGGAAAGAGAAAGTCTGCCAGTGACTGACTTTTTTCACAAAAATAAAATATCCAAGTGCTTGCCAACTTGGGTGGAAGTAAAGAATGTTTTCTTTCAAGTTTGTTGCACAGGACAGCGTTTGCAATGAGGAGAAAGTCTTTCTATAATTGCCGTTGTTTATTGTTTGGAATAAAAGTATTTCTTTTGTTGTGTTTTCAGTGCGAAGACGACGATGCGGAAGAGGTGCAGTGTCCGTGCTGTACATTGCCCAAATCCAATGACTCCGGTCCCTACACCTGCTCACTCGGAAATCTCACGCACAACACAATCCTCGTCCATGTCATGACCGGTAAGGCTCACTTTTTCTTCCTCAAAGTCACCTTTTCACTCTTGACAAGGAGTTGAGTCACTTAACCGACGGAGAAAGTGAGAGAAAACAGGAAACGAATGATTTCCAAGTGCTGTAATGCAAAGACTTTCTCTTTTTGTGGTTTGTCTGAAACGACTCTCCCGGGACTTGTTTGAAATTTGATTGCAACTCCAACCTCATCTTCTTTCTCGGAGTGAAAGCAGATTTTCTTTTGTACTCCGAGTAACACCCCATTGTTTGGCATGCATTGTCGCAACCCAACTTTCTTTTTATGATGACTTCAATCTCGAGTTTATTTTTGCATAATTTTGATTTCTATTTTTACAGAAGAGGCCATGCAGAATGTTCTTCAACACTTGGAGCAATGAATCAAATTAAATTGTTGATGAAATCAAATTCTTAGGAAAAGCGTTAATAAAAGGAGTTGCAGTTGAACAAAAGATGCAAAAGAATAGTTAACCAGAAATCTGATGTAATATTACGAAACACTGAATAGGAAGAGAAAGCTTTTATTTCTGGCCTGATTTCATTTTGATAAACATTCATGGAGCCCTCTCTCTCATAAACAAAAACAATACAATAAAGAATATATTTATCAAAAAGAAGGCAGACAAGGGAGAGAAAGTACAGTAGAGGAGAAATCATTTGTTGTCGATGGATGGAGAAGGGATTATAGCCTTGTCAACATGATCACAATAACTAGGAGCTCAACTCGGATAGGAGTGGTACGGCATCTCTCACACTGTCTGCAGTCCCACCACCTTCTCCAGACGAAGCAACAACCGCGTGTCATCTGTACTGATTTTGACAAAAAAGGACGAATTTCATTTCAGAAAGAAGGTTAAAGAGAAAGCGTTTGCGGAGAAGACTAATCGAATAGTTGTGTCCCAATGAAAGTTGAGTGCCATATAAAAGTTGAGAATAAAACAGTGAAAATACTTAAACAAGGTGAATTTAAAAAGGAGTGGGGCGGGGTTCCCACAATGGGCCTAAACTTGGCCCGGTGAAACCACAAAACAGCAAAAAGAGAAAGTTAACCTATCCTAACTTTCTCTTGATGAGATATAAGAATGAAGCATTAAAGAAAGCAAAATGGCTCCAGGTACCCGGGAAACTTTAGAGAAAGAAAGGTATAACTAACCTAACCCAACTTTCTCTTCCTACGTCACCACACAATTATACGTCTGAGGAAAAAGTGAGCAATAAAACCTCCGAACACGGGAAAAAACAAGAGGAGAAAGTAGTGAAAGTTGCTTCGAAGCGTCTTACTTTTGAGTGTTATTATTGTCTTGGAAATCTTTTACATTCACACACTTCAGCTGGGAAATAAGGAAACGTTTCCTGCTTCCTCCAATTGAAATCCGAGATGACGAGTGACGGAATCTGTTACAAAATGTTAAACATGTATCCCAACTTTCACTGCTTTCACTCTGTTGCAACTCCTTATTAGACCAGCCGACCCAACACAGCTTGATTTATGAGGGCGAAGAAACTAAAAACCGAACCTCTTTTTCTGGACTTTTGTTTCCCACTGATTTTTCTCGACTTTCTCTCATGTAACTGGGCAGCCAGAGAAGTAGAAACATTTTGTAAGCTCCGTTATTTGCAACAAGAAAAAGGATGGCAGGGACATGGCTGAGCTGAGCGGGATTGCTTATTACCAGACCAGCCATTCCTTGTGTAGCATTTCTGGTGGGTAAGTGAGCCATTAAATTGCATCCTCCATCATCCCAGTCTGGAGAAAGCAACGCAACCCACTTCCGTCCCTTTAACTGGATTGCTGTCCTTTTCCGGGATATATTACATATTTTTATGTACAATATCAAACAGAGTATGCGGAGAAAGTGGGCAATCTATGGCTGTAATTTATATTCCACAACTTCCACCATAACAAGAGAAAGGCTGTCCATCCTATCCGTTGCCATATTTGAGTAGGCACTTGAGGTGAATTACACTGGATTGCCTGGAAGGAGGGTCAATTCAATTCATACAGAATCGGACATGGACATCATTCAATTGGACTCTACTCCATCCTCACTTCCTCATCATCCGACTTTCTCTACTTTCACCAAGAGTTATAGAACATGTCTCTGATTTCGGAAGATCCGCAGTCTCAAGAAGCGGAGATGGACGGAGAAAGGAGCAAGATTTCTGTGCAGAGGGAAAGCAGAAGGAAATGAATCCTTCCACTATTTGCTTTCTATCTCTGCTTTCACTAACTTCCTTTCTTTAGCCATTGAATTTGAGACTTGTAGTAGAGAACTGCAGTTCCAGACGGATGTACAGCTTTCACTTGTAAGACATTCCCAGTCCAAAAGAAAGGAGCAGCAATCTGCCTGTCCACCACATGCTTTCACTACTTTTCTTGATACGTTCCCTGCTATCTGAATTCCAGACCACGTCCACGCCCACTCACTTTCACTCACGCTGGATTTCATGACCAGTCCTCACAAAACCATTAATCTCACATCAGCACTGATTCAAAATTAGTTTCCTTTCCTCGGACTCCGTCAGAGACTGGACTTTGGTTGAAGTTCATTAGAAGAAAGTGACTGCATTGGAATGATGACATGTAGTCAGCCACATGTGTTGTAGTTGGACATGCTTTCTCTGCTCTTGTCATCATCAATTCTACATTAATTAGTCCCTCCATCCCACTCAATTAAAATAAAGTCAAAGCCAACCCAGTGTTACTTCCAATAATGCCAGAACAAACAATAGAAATCGTTGAACCAAATGATTTCATGAGCCCAACTCCAACTAATAAACATGGCTCCATGCCACTGGAGAAAGCAAGAGAACAAGTAGTTAAGCATCGGTTGAGTTGTTGAAATGGGTTCCACTTCCACGAATTACACGACAAATGGCTGAATGGTCCCCAGGAGAAAGTAAACAAACTCTAAGTGGAATAATTGGCCGTTTTCTCTCTGACTCAGTATCATCTCCATTCCAACTCGGGCTTCGAGACTCTTCGAATTATGAAGTCAAGTAAAATATGAAACAGATTATCTTGCTGAGGTTTGCATTGCTTGGCCGAGATTAGCATGGTAGGAGGACGCGATATCTTGTTTCCGGTGTTTCCATTTCCTACTCCCTACCAGTCACTTTCTTTCTTCCTCTCGTAAGAGAAAGTTGAATGGCGAAGTAAGCTTCAAACGGGGGTGAAACGGTCTCAAGGCTAATATATAAATCTGTGAACTTTGTAGTGGGCGTGGTTACTTGTCATCCCGACACAATGACATCCTTTCTCTATTTTCTCCGACAAGTAGGGTGAACTAAAAAGCAAGGCAGTGTAAGTAATTTTTACGGGCAGACAAATCTCAATTTCCAACTCATCCACTCACTCATTTTCTCTTCTCATTTACCTCACAATGGACTTTCCATTGTTCTTCCAATTTATGTCCGAATTTCTCCTAAAACTCAATTCATCAGAAAAGAACGAGCCTCCTATTGGGAACATAGGATTCCCTGTTTTCTCCTACAAAAGGAAAGCAAGCTCCTTAATCTACTCCAGCCAGATTGTGTCCTACTTTTTTTAGAGTATTGGAATTCAATTCCAAAATCAGGAATCCATTCTTACTCCACTTACTCCACTTGTAAACTTTCACCCAGCCGGAAGCCATTCAGCTAATTTATCCAAAGAGGGAGGAGAAAGGCGGCTAATGGAGTTGGGAGCTGGATGCTTACCTTATCTGTTGTATTCCGTGGATTTTTAGTGCACTTGTTTAATGGATTAACGATTTCATGATTGTATCCAGTAATGATTTTAAAAAAAATGCTTTTCGATGATTTTAATCCTGGTTTACTAAAGGAAATTGTGATGTTTGATGCTTTTATCTCGAGTAAGTAAGGGTTAGAGAAAGTCTGGATGGAATGGGTTAATGGTAATGTCTTCATTTAGGTGAAAGTTGCAGCTGCCGTCTCCTCTAATTCCAGTTCATGCTAGTTGCATGCAGAGCAGTTGACTGGAAGGGAGGGAGAAAGCCGTAATTTGTGGATTGTTGTCGGAAGTGGGAAATAATTATTTATTCCAATCTCCAACTGTTGTCTCCGTCCAGACAGTTCAATCTCTCCAACTCTCGCTTTCTCCATGTGGGCAACGTTATCTAAATACTTTCTCTGCCCCCAGTGAAAGTGAATGAGAGTGGGAAACTGGCTGACTCGTGGTGGAGAGAGTGAATTTGTTGGACTGGAATTTGGATTAGATTTTCCCAACAGATTACAAAAACTACTCTCTTAAAATACTACAACTAAATACGACACTTTCACTGAGGTTGGGATACTAGAATAACTTTCTTTTTCCACTTTCTCCATTTAGGAATATCTCCGTTTCCTGTTTATGTACTTGTTAATAGAACATGGTCAGACTGAATTGAAATTTATTTCGTTTGGTCCCTCTTCCATTTCCGGAATAGGTGATTTTTTGTTTTTGTATATTCTCTATTTCCTGATTCCAACTCAATTCCAAAAAAAATAATCATCGCAACAGAAAACATGATTGTGTGCTAATTGAGATTTTAATCCAGCAAGCTTTCTAGTAAGTTCCAAATACGGTTGAATTAATGGCTACCACACACCAAACTACGTTTCCTTTCCTGAGATATTTTCATTTCCTTTTTCGCACTGGTTTGAGCGATAAAGGGAAAGTTTTCAACAATGAAGGTTGCATGAATTTTAGTCCGTTCTGATATGTGGCGGACGCTATCAGCGTTTAAACCACGGCACCCAAACTCCAGATGATGGAGAAAGTTGGAAGTGAATTTAAGCAGACAATGTAGAATGGTATACATCCGCTCAATGCTCAGATTCAATCTCCTGATTCCATTTTAATGCGATTCAACTTTCTTTTTGGAGTCAGACAGGCTTTCTCTCTAAACCAAATATCAATAGCCAAATACACAACGGACGGGGTGAAAGTGAAATCCGTGTAAATATTGTTGCTGCGTGCTTCCAAGAGAAAGCAAACTATTTACAAGCACCCATTCACCTAAATATTGGAACCTGCTCAAATGCAAATGAAATAGAGCAACTTTCTCCCAACTGTTGTTCAACTTACTTCTCCTCCGACTTTCTCCAATGGGTGGGAGCTAGTCCGGAATTTAAATTCTCGATTGAACACCATTCAGCAGGAGCACTAACCGCCAGCATTTCCCCTGAACTTTCTCCTCGTTTATTACAGTTCCACGGTTTACTTTCTCTAACATCAGTCGGTGGGTGATGGCCGGTTTATCGAAGGAAACGACAGACAACCTCATTAGAGCAAGGAAGAGAAACTTCGTCAAAGTATTTGATTAAAGAGAATTAAACAAAACGAAAAGATCAAAAGTGAAAGTAATGAAAGTAACACAACTTTCTCATTTTGCGAGAATGTGATACTCTGGACGTTTTAATTCTTTTAAAAATGTTAACATGGAGAAATGTTCAACCCTTCAAAGACCTGTCTTCATACCACTTGAATATTTTCAAAAAATACGGCTGTCGGAGGAATAAGGAGAACGTGAGGAATTGTTTTTTCTCTTTGATGCTTTCCCATTCTACAGTAATATTAAAAGAAAGTCCCCAACAATGTTATCTTACAAAAACAGACGGAGAAAATAGAGTACTGGACATGTGTAACTTTCACTCCCAAAAAACGCGGATGATTCTCCATCAACTATTCCGGACGAATGTTCATATAAGAGTAATGGTTTCTGGTTTTCTTTCTCTTTTTTATGTTTCCTTCTTTCTTCTTGCGCTTGTTTTCTTTTTTGCTTTCTCCTATCTTGGGGTCTTCCATTAAACTGGACGATACTGCTTCTCCCAGGGATCATGGTCAAGCCCAACAAAGCGGGTGTAAGCTCCAGCCGTCCTTTGTCCCCGCAATTCGTCCTTAATCCTTTCTCTTTATTCCAATTCCCAGTTTTGACATCTTTTTAACTTGGTTGAGTTGCATATAAAATAGAAATAACTATTTCCAGTAATGTGGCCATATAAGCATGAGTTCCATGCCTGGCCGCAATCCAAGGACGGATGACTGAATTTATTTCGTCCTGATCTAGGCACCGATGGGGTCGTTATGATGTTGGGAGTTTTGTGGGGTAATAAACCTACTACTGGAGGCACTCCTTTCATTCACGAGTTCCAGAGCCTGGAGAACGTAAGTGGACAATGGAGTTGGAATGCGGGAGTTTGTAGAATTGGTGAAGATAATCCAGTTTATTTCCCTTTCTCCAGGCCAAACATTCCAATACAACTCTGCAGAGTTGGAAACTGGAACGAGTTTTGAAATCATTGGGACAAAACTTGCCTCGTTCGAATTGAGAAAGCAGCAAATTCACGATTTGAGTCTGGAATGAATATGCGGACTAGTGAAAAGGAATACCAAGTCCAACTGAATACAAGAGAAAACAGACTTTCACTTAGTCAACACAAACGAGTCTCCAAATCCTAACCATCCACCTTTTTCCATCAACTCAACCTTCAACCCAATAAAAGGCAACCAAAATATCACATCATCCCCACAACAAAATACTTTCTCCATCTCCACATATTTATTTGTTTGGCGTGTAGTTTCCTCACAACTTTCCCCTACTTTCTCCAACAATTTTTATTTTTCTTATATCCTACCAAACTAGTAAAAAAAAGTCCCAGCCACCAAATTGATGGGGTGTTGAGGAGGAATGTGGAGAAAGCAGCCCCTGAAATCCCAACTCATCCCTTGCAAAGCTCCAAAGTGAAATTCTTCTCTCTTGCTTTTTCTCACCTCTTCCTTCTTTTTTTTACACTTTCTCCACTTCCCAAGGTTGGAATTGAATTGCAGATTTTTAGAAGATCTCATTTGCTACGTGGTTTGAATTGTCCTTGTTCATTTTATTAACTTTATGCAGACACATTTACCTACTTCTAAATCAAAACGTGGAGTGCCTTCACTTTTATTTCTCTGGTCACACCCACCCACATTTTAAATGAGGTGGATTAGTTGGGATGGAGTCAAATAATTGGAGATCAATCCGATACCATTCATCATTCCATCCTAACTCTTTATTGCTCTCCTTCAAACTGCTTTCTCCTACTGTTAGCTTGGGAGAAAGTAACTGTCTTCCGTGGTTGATGGTTGGGTTGAAGGTCGTTAGTTTAAAAACCCATCCAATACAACACAACCATTGACTTTCTCTTTGTGGTACACGGAGGCTGACAGTGGCCATTGTAACTTCGAAGGCTGAGAAATGATGGGCTCCATCCGACATGAAAAAAACTCAACTCTCTTGCCTAACACCCAGCTTCGACCTAAGCAAAACAAGACAACTTTCTCCAACCGTAGAACCATTTTACTCACAAGAAACTGGAGAAAGTTAACGCAAAGTACAGGAGAAAGCAAGATTCAAATACTCCCTTGAGGACTTGTCTCATGAATGAATAAGTGACGAAAAGAAAGCAAAAGAGAAAGAATCAAAATCGGTGGTGCAGACAACCAATCCCTTTCCCTTGAGCTGTGGTGCGGTAACTTTCCCCAGACAAAGGATTAACCCTTTTTTACCTTTTGGCATAAAACACGGCCACAATCATGCAGATCGTGTTTTATAGTGCAGAATATGCAAAAAACTTCAAATTTGTAGGTGAAAGTCACGAGTGAAAGCCAACTTTCTCGCATTTAATGCTTGTTTCTTGGAATATGCAGTCAAGTAAAGAAAAAGAAAACTAGAGCATGATTTTTGGAACTCACCGGTGGAAAGTGATTTGCTTTCTCTCCCATTGTAAATGAGCCATTAATTTTTGTCCATATTTTTCCAACGGCCTTGTTTTCTAGAAAAGAAAGTTACGAGAAAGAAAGTGGAAACAAGAAACAACTTTTATGGTTTATGACAAGAAGTAAAATAACAAAGAAAGCAGTGAAAGCAGAGAGAACAGAAGGTTGAAACCCAGCCTGTTTTTTATTCTGTAATTTTTGTTGCATTCTTTTTATTTTCATCCATCCCACGGAGAAAGTTGGAAGAAAGCTGTCCGTCTGGGTGTGACTCACGTGCATGGCAGCCGTTATCTTTTGTCTTGTCTTGTTGTCGTGTTAATTTGGAAAAGAACCAACATTCTGGTCACGGAAAGGAAGGAACAGAGCACAATCAGTTGCCAGCAGCCTAGTAGAAATTATGGGGGCCCGAACTCACCCAAATTTGTCTCTCTGCTCCAATTCATGTTTCACCCATCCATTACCAGCTTTCTCCACTTTCACCCTGTCCCATGAAAGTGCTCCATCCAGTCTGGAGCTGGTGGTGGACCGTCTATGTCTCCGAATTGCGATTCCTTCCTTGTGCTGGAGGATATTATTCTCATTTATTGGAGGAGAGAGAAGAAGCCTGGTCTCCTGGAAAATAGGTTGCATAATGGGATCCATGATTATCTTTAACCAATTAATCCCTTTTCCTGATCCATCCCAAATTTCATCATCGAACTAAGCAATCAGCTCCCATCATCCAATCTGGCTGCTGGACAGACATTCAACCAGGGACATGAATGTCTTATCCAGACTAAAATGATGATAAGAATGTGCGTGAATGTCTCATAAAACGGTTCCATTTCTTATTAAGTGTCCCACATACCGGAGAAAGTTTCCAACATGAGATGTCAAGAGCAAAAGAGTTTGGATCTTTTATAGCGGATGAAGCCCATCATTTCTCAACCTTCGAAAGCACAATGGCCCTTCTCTGCATTTGGCTTACTTATCTGTGTACCACGAGGTTTAGAGAAAGTCAATGATCATGTTGTGCTGTATTGGATAGATTTGGGAACTAATGCCCTTCAACCAACCAACAACCACAGCAGACAGTTACTTTCTCCCAAGCTAACAGAAGGAGAAAGCAGTTTGAAAAGGGAGCAATAAAGAGTTGTACAGGAATGATGAATGGTATCAGATTGATCTTCAATTATGGGACTCCGTCCCAACAAATCCACTCCATACACGGTGGGTGTAACCAATGAAAGCAAAAAAGAAAACAGAAGATCTTGTGACTTATGGGTTGATAAATATAAATAGGTAGCTAAATAAAACGAACGGTTCTAACCACGTAACAAATAACAGCCTAAAAACCAACAGTAGGAGAAAGTGTGAAAAACCAGAAAAAAGCAGGAGTGAAAGAAATTTCACTTTGGGAGCTTTGCAAGGGATGAGTTGGGATTTCAGGGGCTGCTTTCTCCGCATTCTTCTTCAACACCCCATCATTTGTGTGGCCGGGACACTTTTTTACGAGCTGGAAGGATAGAACCCAAAATAAAAATACGCCGACAAAGAGAAAGTTGTGAGGAAATTACATTTCCTGCAAATAAATAAATATATGAAGAAAGTATTCCCGATGTACCTAAAATATTGAGGTTGAATTGATGGGAATAAGGTGCATGTTTGGAGAAACGTTTGTTGAGTGAAAGCCTGTTTTCTCTTGTATTCAGTTTGACTTGGTATTCTGAATTCGTTCCTCTTTTTGCGGCAGTTGTCCGGATTTCCTCTCTTTTCACAGTCCGCATATTCATTCCAAACTCAAATCGTGAATTTATGAAGGCAAGTTTTTGTCCCAATGATTCCAGAACTCGTTCCAGTTCCCAACTCTGCAGAGCTGCATTGGAATGTTTGGCCTAGGGAAAGGGAAATAAACTGGATTATCTCCACCAATTCCACAAACTCCTACATTCCAACTCCATTGTCCAGTTACTTTCTCCAGGCTCTGGAATCTACTCAACCACCACAATCCAAAAATGAAAACCCGAGTGCCTCCGGCAGTTGATTTATTACCCCACAAAATTCCCAACATCACAATAAAACTAGACAAGCCCACCGGTTCTCAGATCAGGACAAAATTAAAAAAATTCAGTTATCCATGCCTGGATTGTGGCCAGAGTAGGAGATCATGTTTATATGGCACTGTATTAAAATGTGACCAGATTCTATCCGTTTTTATGAGAAAGTCCTTTTTATTTTACGACAAACGTAGCCAGTTAAAATATTCAAATATTAGGACTAGAATAAAGAGACGGAATTAAGGAGAAAGGGCAAGGACAAAGGGCAGCCACATCCGCCTTGTTTGCTTTGTCCAGGAGAAAGCAGTATCGTCCAGTTTAATGGGAGACCCTAAAATAAGAAGAAAGCAAAAAAGAAAGTAAACCCGACAAGAACGAAGGAAACCAAAGAAAGAGAAAGTAAACCATATGATATTCCCAAAGCCATTATTCTTATATGAACATTTATCCAGAAAAGTTGGGATTTTTGGTGAAAGTTGCGTCTGCACAGGGCTCTCCTTCCTCCGTCTGTTTTTGTAAGATATCATTTATTGGAGACGTTATTTTAATGGGAGTTTCTCTTATAATGGGAGTCGTGTGATGGAAAAGCATCAAAGAAAAAGGACAACTTTCTCTTTGTAACTTGAACAACCATGGAATACAAAGAGAAAACTTGGAACTGGGACAAACTAGGAGGGATTCACTCAACTGAAATTATTCAAATGAGACGAAGAAAGATCTTCACAGGGCTTGAATTACATGTTGCATTTGTATGTGAGGGTAGTAAAGGAATTAGAATTTTCAAAGTATCGCTTTTTCTAGAAAATAAACTTTCACTCTTGATCTTTTCCTTTTATCTGATCATCTGCAATCAAATGCTTTCAATTAAAGTTCCACCTATAATCAACTAGAGAACTAAGTAAACCGTGCTACGGGGTTAATAAACGAAGAGAAAGTTCATGCGAAATGTTACCTTTTAGTCCACTGAATGACGGTCACTTGAGAATTTAAATTCAAGACAAGCTCTCAGTCATTGGAGAAAGTCGGAGGAAAAGTAAGTTGAACAACAGTTGGGAGAAAGTTGCTCCATATCATCTGCATTCGAACAAGTTTGGATATTTAGGTAAATGGGTGCTTGTAAATAGTTTGCTTTCTCTGTGAAAGCACGGAGCAACAACAATATTTACATGGATCCCTTTCATCTAGTGCGTTGTGTATTTGGTCCAGAGAGAAAGTCTGTCTGACTCCAAAAGAAAGTTGAATCACATTAAAATTGAATCAGGAGATTGAATCGGAGCTTTGAGCGGATGCACGCCTTTTCTCCGTGGTAGCTTACTTTCACTTACAACTTTCTCCATGGTCTGTGGCCTGGGTGCCGTGATAGGATCGGCCACAAATCAGAGCTGGAAATAGGCTAAAATTCATGCATGCCAGTTTCGTTCATTGTCCTCCAAAACTTTCATTTTATCCCTCAAACCGTGTAAGAGCGGAAATGAAAATATCTCAGGAAAGGAAACAGAGTTTGCTGTGTGGTAAGTTAAGCCATTAAATCCAGTGAATTTGGAAAAAGCAGTGGGAGAAAGCCTACGAGATTAAGGTCTCACCTCAATCTATTACCCCACACCCACACAATTAGCGCACAATAAATAATCTGTATGCCTTATTGAGTGGACTTTCACTTGATTGAAAACAGGAAATAGAAAATATACAAAAGCAACAAAAATCAGTTATTTCATCCCGGAAATAGAGCTCAGAGCGAATTGTGGAATCAGTCAAAACTTCCTCCAAAGAATTAAATAAACAACAAGAAGAAGAATTGCTAAAATGGATGGTAAAAGAGTAAAGAGAAAGTTGTTTTACTTTCGTTTAATGGATAATTTAGTTGTATCATTTTATGAGTAGTACCAGACAGGACTTTGTAATCTGTTTGCTTAATCTAATCTGAATTCCAGTTCAGCAAATTCATACATTCTTTCACTCTGCCTCTTTCACTGGATGCAGGGAAAGTATTTAGATTACATTGCTCACATGGAGAAAGCAAGAGTTGGATTATCAGGAGAGAGGCAGCAGTTGTAGATTGGAATAAATAATTATTTCCCACTTCCCCAAAAACAGACCATGATAACACAAACTAGGATTAGAAGAGACGACCAGCTGCAACTTTCACCCAATCAGAATGAAGACATTATCATAAACTCATTCCATCCAGACTTTCTCCAATCTTTCCTTTCTCTTTCCAGATTTAATCATCGAACAGCACCAGTTTCCTGACTTGATTTTTCAGGCTAGGAATAAAATCATTGAAAAACAATTTTTTTTAATCATTATTGGATACAATCATGAAATCGTTAAATCCATAAAACAAGGCACTTTCACCCAAGTGAAAATAGCAATATCCCCAATACAACAGAGATAAGCATCCAGTAGCCAACTCCATTAGCCGCCCTTCTCCTCCCTCTTTGGATACATTAGCAGAATGGCCCACGGCTGGGTGAAAGTAAGCAAGTGGCGCAAGAATGGATTCCTGATTTTGAAATTGAATTCCAATACTAAAAAAGAAAGCAGGACACAAGCTGGCTGGAGTGGATTAGGCGGTTTGCGTTCTCTTTTTTGGAAGAAAGCAGTGCATCCTGTTCCCAATGTAAGTCTCATTCTTTTTGGAATGAATTGAATTTTTGGATAAAGTCGGACATAAATTGGAAGAACAATGGGAAGACCGTTGCTCAAGAGAAAGTGAGTGAGTGGATGAGTTGGAAATTAAGATTTGGCTCCCCATAAAAATTACTTACGCAACCTTGTTCCCTGTTAAATTGGCTATATGTTGTGAGGATTAAATGAAAATGAGGACACCGGAAACAAGTCCTGACTCTGCACACGTCTGCATTTATGATAATCTCAGCCATTCACAACAAACCTCATCGTCGAATGTAATCGGCTCCATATTTTAACTTTCACTTGACTTCGCAATGCCAGGAATGGAGATGACACCAGGCCAATTATTATTCCGGGCTCAGAGTTTGTTTACTTTTTCCAGGGGACCATTCAAACACTTGGCGTGTAATTCGTGGAAGTGGAACCCATTTCAACAACTCAACCGACGCTTAACTACTTAACACTTGTTCTCCTGCTTTCTCCTATTTTCCCTCTTTTCTCCAGTGACATGGATTAATGTTTATTAGTTGGAGTTGGGCTCATGAAATCATTCAGTTCAACGATTTCTATTATTTGTTTTGTGATTATTGTGTATAACACTTGGCAGGCTTTCACTATCTCTTAGTTGAGTGGGATGGAGGGACTAATTAGCTGGGGATTGATGATGACAAGAGCAGAGAAAGCATGTCCAA
>JAAXNX010001513.1:0-17489 GCA_036491905.1 Folsomia manolachei | reverse complement strand
GAATATGCTTTCAGATAACGCAGTCGTGACGACTATGACTTTCTCTGTCACGTAGTAATGCGTATTTTTATCCGAATGGGAATTTAAACTGAATTTGAACTATTTCCGTGAACTTTGTAAGAACTCGCAATGGATACATTCATAGTAATCCGATCAATTATAATCCAAGAGTACTTCAGAAAATGCAACATTAAAAAATTTTGATGGTTTGTGAAAAATTCAACAACACTCTTCAAACCTTGTTCAATTCAGAGCCCCATTTTAATTTTTGCTTTTTGATACAAAAAGGCTGGATGGATTAAAATTTGGAGACGATGTCGAAATGTAGACTGAGACTGGTAGAATTTTTGGAAAACATGTGGAATAATTGGGAAGAATAATGCTGTGGAGAACGTGGTGCTCAAAGTTTGTATCCGTTTTTCTCCCAAACTTGACTAAATTTAATCACATTTGTAATCATCCATTTCTCTGCCGATTTGCAAAACCAGGATTCACAAAACTCTGAATTCAATGAGGACAGACATTCACCACTTATTCGTAGGATTCCGAATATGGGCTAAGTTCTCCATTGAAACTCTATTCAGTAACACCACAATTTTTACTACAAACGTGTTCATTAACTTGTACAACTACATCTGACTCTGACTGCATTTAGAATTACTAAAACTTGTGATGCAAATGTACAACATCATGGATCACAAGATAAAATTAATCATTAAGAGGAAGTGAATAATGCGGATCGAGCCATTGAAATTTTAGAATTATTTAGATTCTACAGCTACACGATTTAAGTTTGACATATTATCCTATTTTCATTTATAATACTAAAATCCAGTAAGCTATTAATGAATGAATACAATAAGCACATGTAAATCAAAACTGCTTGACCAAGCCTAAAGTTGGAAAACTCCAAGCAATCATTTTTTTGCACAAGATACTACCCACAACATTAACCCATATGAAAAGATACAAAACTTAAAATGCAATATTTTGAAAATTAAATACAATTAATGGGTATTCTCAAAAGTAAGAAATACATTGCAAAAATACAAGGTTAAAGTTTACAGAATCATGGAACTAAATAAATCATCCCATGGAAGTGAAACGAAAACAGAAATAAATTCTACTTTTATCCATTCCATTTACATTTCCGTATTCATGGACCGGTTAGTACTTTTAGTCATTATGTTACTGACTTCCGATATCTGGCGAGAAGTGGCACACATAAAGAAGAAAGTCAATATGTGGCCCAAAATCTGCAAAGAAATTACACAATATCTTAATTACTTGTAATATTTTGAAATGTGAAGAAAAGACAGATGTGCAATTATTCAGTCTTACAACAGCAAGGTTTTTCTTATTTATGATGAATAATTTGGCAGAAATCCCAATCGACATCAATTCCTCCAAAAGCAATGCGGATTCATGACTTTCAAGTCTTTGTTTCAGTATCCAATCCTTCATGATTTCCATCCTCCCTTCAACAAGGACACCGAAGCATAGCAAGGACGCAAAGTTTACCATAAGCACAACCGCATTCAATCGTGTGAACCAATGTACATCAATGAAAAACTCGCTGAAAGTGATCGAGTGATAGAACAAGGATGAAATGCAATAAAACAGAACAACTGAACCCACGATAATCTGGAACAAGGATGAGAGTTTCACCAAAACTCGGAAATTGGATGGTACTCTGGTTCCTGTTCAAAATAACATTTACTCATTCTAATAAGTACTTGTTAAAAGATTTTGTTTTATTTGAATTGTACCATACCAGACTGACCATGTCCCAATATCTCCCGGTTTGTGAGATCACATAGGACGAGGTCACTAAATCTTTTGACCGGAATCCAAAGTGTTACACCGCCAACAAGCAGTAAGCCTTCCATCATAAATGCAAACATTTGTCGGAATAAAATCATTAAGAATGCCAAGATTCCGAGTACATAATCCAACGTGTCCACGTCCGTAGCGATGGATGCTTTTGAAGATCGGTAGAAGAAGTAGCGGCCGTACCCTATGAAGGCGGACCATAAGGCTGGGAGGTTATCAAACTTTTCATTCGGCTGCTGCACCATTACCCCGTAATATAGGTTCAGAGTTGGAATACCAATGATAATTCCCGTTATCATCCCAATCATGAGGTAGACATTTATCTGCAAATAGGTGTAAAACACATTTAATGTTAAGGTTTTAATTTCTGACCAAGGAATGCTACGTTACTCATTAACAACCCCATTGCAAGCACTGGTTATTCAGTCGCTTACTTTTCGAATAGGCTGGAACACTTCCATGTCTTCATTTTCATTGAGAAAGTTTGTAATTTCGACAATTTTTCCAGATTTTCTCCAAAATATTTCAACAACAAGAATTGCTGAAGTGGATACTGTGGCTTTCCAAAAGAAGCGGAGATATATTTCCGGTTTGTTTGCATCTGCTGAACGTTTTCCATCGTTGAAATCGTATCGGACTTCTGACAGGTACTCGATCACAATCAAAAGATGGAGAACTCCACATAGCATCTACGGGGAGACAATTTTATTATTAATTTATAAAATGACGGGTACCAATTTATTGAACTACTTCGTGTCATACATAGAATCAAGTGAAATTTGCCATGATTAAAATTTATCCACAAGACCAATTTGTGGGGTGTAATGAATGAAATCTTTAAGCCTTTTATCTTTTAACTTGGACCATTTATTTATAAAAAGCCAAATCAACTACCAACTTACTTTCTGCACCGAGTTTTCTTTTATGACAATCGGATTTCCAAACAATCTTCCTGTTCCAGGAGTTGGTGGCGTTTCTCCATGATCCAACCGAAATGGACATAGCAATAAATAATACAATGCATTAATGTAATAACGAATGAACTCTGAGATTGAAATAGGCTCTCTTGTCCATTGCTGCATGGAGGCAACAAACTCGTAAAAACTACACATTTTGCAAAATACATCGGAAGCAAAGTTTTAAAATGTTTAGGGTTCACATGAGTTTATTTTCAGCACAATATCATCCGGTGAGTTAAACTGCACAGTCTAAATTAAACAGTACCTACTAACCAAATACACAATTACAAGAAACACTAAAATTAAAATCTCACCATTGTTACTGAACATATATTAAAATATAATTTTAAATTGGATAAGCAACTCAGTATGTTGTACGGTTGGCCAGATAATTGAGACTGGTGCAAATTCAATAGTGTTTCGTTGTGATTTATTTTTTATAAGCTCAAAACCTGGATTTTAATCAAATTAAGGGTACTCCAGTCGTCAACTTGTAATAAAAGGTGTAATTTGCATGCATCTTTTATGGTTGAATAGCCATTTAATTCGACAGTAACAGAAGCACCAAAAAAATCTGTGCATTTTCCCGACATAATTATGATGTAATTGATTGAATTTTATCTACTAGCTCCTTGATTTCCCAGTTGGTGTAATGTCGAGAAAGGAGGGCAAGAGTCGCGAATATTTCTGCATTTCCATAAAATATAATGGTTCGGCTTTAATCTATTAGCTCATTGATTTTGTAAATTTTATATCGTGCTCAATTCTCAATTGACATTAGAGCAAAGTTTGATTACCTAAAAATATTTCTAGTTTTTAAAATTCAGGGGAAAGTGCCACTTTCTAGAAACTTACTTAAGTGCATAAAAGTCAATTTTAATGGAATACATCACTGCATGACACCTAACTTATTTATTTTATGCTCCTGTAAACTTTAGCATGCTAGCTTAAAAAGCATCTGCAAATGATATTGTTAGATAATCACGAGCTTTACAGAAGAAAGTTTTTATTTCAGGACCATAAAATGTTTAAACAACGATGGAGTCTTTTCAAATGATCTTGTTTTTGGACTTGTGCTCAATCGCATTTCTGAAAAATAAAGAATTCGATTAGAGTTTAACAAGATATGAATAACTAGTTATCTGATGTTACCCTAGCCTCCAGGATGCATTTGTTGAATTCATCCATACGAGGAGTGTTACAATTGGCTCCCTCTGCGCCATAACCCTCCGGCCACTGGTTATCTCCTTTTTCGTCTGTAAAGAAAACTCATGTAATGGCCCACCACCCCTTGATTTAAGATTAGTTAAAGTTGTCATTTGTCAACTAACAGGCCGTGACGCAGGCTAAGGTGTCCGCGTACCACTTTTTAGCCTGAACTTGATGTTTCGAATCCCACTGCGCCATATACATTGGCTCAGCCACAGCGTTCTGCCATTTCCCAGCCTTCACCAATCCCATCTCATGTCGATAACAAGCCACGAAGCACTGGAATAAAATAAGGTTAAGATTTCCCATTCGTTAATTCATTATATTCATCCGCTTACGCTCCACTCATCGATTTTCCTCGCTCCACATTTTTCCGCAGCCGCTACTTGTGAAGTACTCAGGGCACTGTAGCCTTCAAACTTCTTACATTTTCCCCATCCTGCAAAATGGTCCTTAAAGCGAGTGGCGAATTCTGGGTTTGCAGACACCGACACCACTCCCTAAACAGTGACAAAAACAAAGTTATTCAAATTACAGAATTTCATTTATTCTCCGTTAACTTACCACGACGACGAGGAAGAACAAGGAGATGGGATTCATATCGAATTTCAGTAAGGTTCTGAAGGAGTCCGTGGTTGGAGTGTGAGTGACTTTTTGGGAGTCGTGGACGCCTTTATAAACAAGACTTCAATGTGATGCCAGCTATTACGTAGAGAGTACAATTATGCAATCCATTGTTTGCAAAGGTTGAACAATTGAGTGGAATTTATCGGAATTTGCCAATAAACCTCGAATGTATGTGGTAAAGTCGACGCTTACGATACTTAAATTTAAGCTACATAAGAGTAACTGACGTCAGCCACTTGGTTATGTGTGTGTTAAAACACAGAAAAGAATGTTAAGCTTGTAATGCCACTGGTTTTATTCAGAGCTTTTTATTCGAATGATCTGTCCTTCCGTCCTTACATGTTTCACCAATTTGGAAAAGGAGGGGGCGAATCTTGGCTCTTTTTTATATCTTGTGAGGGAGTTTTGATTAACATCCAACCCTGAAATCAGAACATTCATGCAATTTTTTATTTCATTGTTCTTTTGGTTTGCGTAACCACTGGAATTTCAAATGACGATGTAATTTGTTTCATCAGAAATGTTGTGCAAGTTGATGGCAAAGGAAATATGGACTGCGATTCTTTCAAAATTGTAGTTTCCATCAGTTCCCAATTACCCAGGATTTTGCAATATTTTCCAAAATTATGATTAAATGTCTGGAAAAGCTCGGTTTGAAAAAGTCTCTAAATGTGTTACGTGTAAAAATAATTATCTCCATCTTATCTGCATTACACTTGGAAGGACGGAAATATTATGAATTATGAATGGGGAGCAGTTTCGTGCCTCAACCACATTGAATATGCTTTCAGATAACGCAGTCGTGACGACTATGACTTTCTCTGTCACGTAGTAATGCGTATTTTTATCCGAATGGGAATTTAAACTGAATTTGAACTGTTTCCGTGAACTTTACTTTGTAAGAACTATATAGCAATGGATACATTCATAGTAATCCGGTCAATTATAATCCAAGAGTACTTCAGAAAATGCAACATTAAAAAATTTTGATGGTTTGTGAAAAATTCAACAACACTCTTCAAACCTTAACACTGAAGCACCACCCAATTGCTCCATTTTGAGTTCAGATGAACCCCATCCCAAATCCATCCATTGGCCCTAACTACAATTACAAGAAACAATGAAAGTCACTTCATTTCCGGTTGTTTTCATGTTGTTGTACAGTTGACTAGAAAATTGCGACTGGTATTTTGTTGTGATTTATTTTTATACCCCTGGATATTAATGCAATTAAGTGTGCTACAGTGTCGTTACTCTCTGCAATAAAAGGAGTAATATATTCCTATCTTTTTATGCATGATCTTTTCCGAGTAACAATCGCCTCCCTCCATTTCCCTCGCGTTAAGAAAAATGTAATTCAATTTTATCTATTAGCTCATTGATTTCCCAGTTTAGTACATGTCGTATTATACCCGATATTTTGGATTTTATATCTCTGCTCACATGTAATTTTTAACCTTAAATCATGCACAGTTTGATTGCCGTGAAGTCAAGTTTTTTAAATTGAGTCCCGAACTTATTAGAAAACAAAATTTATTTCAGTAAAATACACCACCTCAAGGCACCCAACCCAGTTATGTCCTCCTGTATCTTGCCAGTTATCATCAAGCATCTGCAAATGGATAACCATCTTACACCGTTAGTGTCACTCAGCCCCAACTCCCCGGGCACCCTACCCATCAACCCCGCACCGGCACAAAGACTGTCCAAAAGTGAAAGTAAAATTTAGCAAATTAATTCCCTCCCTCCACCTTTTTCTCGAAATTCTCCCAAAACCCTCGCACTCCCACCGGTGGGTGTGTCCTGGTTGCCTAGACAACCCAGGTGGACCTTGGTTTTTTAGTGTATTACATCAATTCCTCAAAATGTCCACCCTCCCACCACCCCCGTCCCTTCAACTCCCTTCGACGAATCCCCTGGAAGAAATCCTGACCCCAGCGGAACAGGTCACGTTGTCGGATGAAATAAGACAGAAATTGAACCACTCTATTCACGAACTACAGTCTGATGTTCACAGTACAAGGACACAGTTCCACGCGGAGAAGGTTGTCTATGGTAAGGTGACCTTATTCAGGGTAATTTAAGGGAGTGACTAACTTAATTGTGTCTGTCTTCCAGTTCAACACACCTATGACCTGGATACGCAACTTACGACGTCCAACCAAAAAGTGGGGACCCTTTCCCATAACCTGGCGAATATGACGACAACAATGGGACAACTTCAGGCGAAATATGATTCCTCTGCCCAGCTAGTCTCGAAGTTGGGACAGGACAATGCAGAGTTGAAGGCGAGTCTGGGCAATGTCGAGAATAAGGTGGGTATTAGTGGGTAATTGGTAGATTAAAAAAGAAGAGTGAAATTATTAATGGGATAACTTGGGTAGGTTGAGTCCCTTCAAAACTCAAATTCCGAGTTGCTTTCTCTTGTCGAGAAACGAAATACGGAGGTGGAACGGCTCACGGAGAATATCGGCACATTGAGGGAACAACTAGAAGGGGTGTCCGTTGCTAAGATTGAAGCTTTACAGAAGATTGATGAGCTAGTTAGTAGGGAGATTGAGGTCAAGTATAGGTGAGAAAGTGGTTAATTAATATTTTGTGATTACGATAATTGACTGTCCTTATTTCTCAGAGAGAAACATCTCGAGCAACAACAATCCTATTCTTCCACCCAAATTCAACTTTTAAACACGGAACTCGAGCGGAAGTCCATCCAATTGCTTAACACTCAACGAGACTGCTCTGTGAAATATATTCAAATCCAGTCCGAACTCTCGGAAAAGATTGAGCAGGTGAGTTTCGTTATTGCTTCAATAACTTGTTGCACTTGGACTTGAATTTGAAACATTGACATTCTTGTAATATTCATTCACAGATCAAAATATCGGAAATGCGTCTCGCGGATTTGAAACAACTCTACGATAAGACCGAGAAACAGGTTGAGAACCTCATGGACAAGTTGAGGAATGAAGGAGAATTGAGAGGGAAGGTGGAAGAAAACTATCGCGTAGAGGTCAGCAGTTTAAAGAGGGTCGTCGAGTTGTATAAAGGTGAGTAATTTTAAGAAACTATTAACAAATTGTCAATTAATTAATCACCCAAATCACTACAGACTCCGGTGAGGACTCCACAAAGAAACTAGAAGAACTGGAAGATGCCGTCCAGAATCTGCAGGACCTTTTAAAGGAATCCACAGACAAATATGGTCAGTTAGAGACTCGGTTTGCAGAGAGCAGTCGGCAGTTTCAGGAGGAGATAAGCAACAGGGATGAGTTGATTGGGAAGCTTAAATCCGAGTTGAAAACGGCCAATGAAGTTTTGGACTCCATTCAAAAACATGGCATGACGGATGACATGATTCAGAGTTTGGTGAGTTTGAATTTTAGTTTTTTGGTGACTATTATTAATTTATTACTGTCTACCTTTACTCTCTACCAACAGTCCCCCGCTGCTGCAGCTGCGAGTCAAATGCTAAAAGAATCCAAATCCATCACAGAGATTTTTGCACGCTATCAAGAAGTTCAGATTGAATTGGGTCGGGTCAATTGTGATAATCTCAAGCTGAATGGGTACATACGGGAAATATTGGAGGTAATTTTAGTACTCTTTAGCAAGCAAGCACTGGAACACAATTCTAATTAAATTGCCCATAATATAGGACATTGAAACCCGAGCCCCCTCCCTCCAAAAACAGAAGGAAGAGTATGACCGAGCCATTCAAACCGTGGAAATCCTCTCTAGCCAAATGGATGTCACAATGCGAGAAAATACCAAATGCAAAACAGAGATTGTGCAACTCAAAAAGAATTATGGGGTGGCGGAGAGGGAGAATTCTCGACTCAAAGGACAAATTGAAGATTTGGGGAGACAGGTGAGGTGTTTACTGGCAGAGGGGCAGAGGGAGGAAGAGCAAATGCAGACGAACAGTTTGGATGGGAGTCAGGTAAACAAATAAGCGAATCAATCAATTAATTTAAATGATTGCTTAAATATTTAAGCTAACCAACTACTTTGTCGCCACAGGTAATAACCTCCTCTCTCACAACCTTCAACTCCATTTCCGACCTACAACGACAAAATCTTCGCTTATTAACTGTCGTCCGAGAACTAACCTCGGCTAGAGAGAAGAAAGAAAAGGAACACGAGGAGAACTCCATGCGAGAGATTAAAGGATCCTTTGCAGCAGCCATGAAGGAGCTGGAAGAGTTGAAAGTCATTCGGTTGAGACAGGATGAAAGACTTGCGGAGACCAAACGGCAAAATGATCAGCTGTAAGTGAATTTTAATGAACCTTTTTTATTAGATTTCCATGGCCAATTGTACATCTGTGTGTGTAATTTTAATTTTAATTTATCGCTCTTATAGTTCCACCCTTCTCGCCTCCTTATCTCAGACCACCGCACAACCAACAACAGCACAGGAAACGGCAAACATCCCCGTCGGAGATACGCCGCTCACCCTTCTGAGCAAAGAGTTTGCCACGTACCGAGAAGAAAAACGAGAAAATGAAAGGCTTTTGAATGAGGCTGCTGAGAAACTTCGGGAGGAAGGTGAATTTTTAAGGATTTAGTTCTTCCATATTATTAATTCATTTTAATAACTTTCATTTCATTCATTTTTATTAAAATGAATTAATAATCATTTTCTTTCCAGTTCTAAAAGTTCGGAGTGATAATGGACGACTCGCAGGTCAAATCGAGTACAACAATGAGCGAGGAAAGGTTTACAACAAGAATTTGGAAGGTTATAAAAAGCAGATGGCCGTCTTGGAGGAGAGAGCACGAGGTTTGAGTGAGTTAGTCGCAAGGCATGAGGGAACTATTGAGGCCTTAAAGGTAACAAAATTAATATCCATATTTAGTTAATTATTAATTATAATTACAATTTACAGACTGAACTGTTAACCTCCCACACATCCCTCTCTCGCGCAGAAGTATCCATCCAAACGCTTACCACATCTCTGGCCTCTACCCGAGAACAGAAAAATCGCCTCCAACTGGAGAAGGATATGCTCCAACGTCACGAGAAAATGTCTCTTCTCCTTCAATCCAATCTGGAAGAGATTAAAAACAACTCGGAAATGTCCAGTAGTGCCCTTCGAATTCGTTTAGAAAATGAAATTGACGCCCTCAAATCCGAAAACACTCTCCTCAAACGACGAATCGATTCTGATTCGGATAGAAACAGGGATATCCTCAACAATTCCGACCGTAAATTCGACCAACTCGTAGAAAAACGGAGAAAAGCGGAAGAAGAGTCTTCCGAGCAGTCGGCATTAGTTACCCAGCACTTGACCAAGATTGAGCAACTCACCAACGAACTAGTGGCACTGAAACAACTCGTAGAATCCAATAATGACAACCTTGAATCACCCACCAGTGACAACCTCGAGTTAATTACCCTCCGTGCAGAGGCAGAGTCTCTCAAAAATCAATTGGAACTCGCTCAAGCAAATGTTAAGGAGTACAAGAGCCTCGCCACTGTCCTCGAAAATCAGTTGACTTCAGCCAATCAGACGAACACGAGTGTGTCGGCAGAGTTTGAAAGCCAAGTGGAGAACAAAGAAAGGGTAATTGCAGCTCTCCAGCAGGAATTGGAACGTGGACGAAACGAATTATCCTTCCAGGAAAGGGAAGCAGAGAAGAAAATCGAATCTTTCTCCGCCAAATGCGAGGATCTAGAGGGCAGGTTGGAAAAACTCGCTAGAGAGAGTGAGACGGCAAGTATGCGGTCATTGCAGTTGGAGCAGGAGCTCGAACGCGTTCGGGAAGACCTTTCCAACGAAGGTCGTATCAAGGAGGAACTTACAGCCCGACTAGAGAGCGAAGTTTTGTCTCGCCGCACAGACCAGGAACAGACGTCCAGACTTGTCTCCGACCTGGAAACGACAAGATCACAACTCAATGCACAACTTGAGCTCGCATCTAAACAAACCCATCAACTCCAAACACACCAAGAGGACATCGCCAACATGACCGCGACCCACGCTAATGAACTGGCTCTACTTCAGTCTCAACTGTCGGATTATCGTGAAGCCGTTGACAAACTGGAGCTTCAACTAACCTCAGTTTTAAGTGAGAAGAGCAATTCTTCAAATTCGATGGATCTCTCGGGCAATGACGACTCTAAATCTGCGGAGCAATGGCTCTCATTGATTCGTTTCCTTCGTAGAGAAAAGGAAATTGCAGTGAGCAAAATGGAGTCTGCACTGGCTGAGAGTGATAGGTTGCGAAGTCAGTTTAGTAGTTTAAAGGGACAGTATGAAGAGGTTAAAGGAGAGTTGGAGAAGGTCAGTGGAGGTGAGGGGGTAAATTTATTGACTAGTGTGAAACAGGGAGAGTTGATGAGGAAGGTTGAGAATTTGTCTGCATTGAGCGATAGTAACCGGTGAGAGATTGAATATTTATTAATTCCTTAACTATTTTAATATTTCATTTAATTATAATTTTAATTCTGTCGTTCTGTTTACAGACTCCTCCGAGAAGAGACGTCAAACCTCCGCAACACCCTAACAACCCTGGAACAAAGCCTAGCATCCATCCAAACCACCACAATTGCTCCCCTCCAACTACAAATTCATCAACTTACACAACAAAATGATCAACTCTCACTTCAAAACCAATCCCTCACCGACTCCTCTACCCGGTGGCAGGCCCGAGCCAATGAACT
This sequence comes from Folsomia manolachei, assembly GCA_036491905.1. Taxonomy (NCBI): domain Eukaryota; kingdom Metazoa; phylum Arthropoda; class Collembola; order Entomobryomorpha; family Isotomidae; genus Folsomia; species Folsomia manolachei. Next base: position 6,192 of record JAAXNX010001513.1, on the reverse strand, counting down.
TATCGAAAAGACAAACAAAGTCAACCCAGAAGAAATGAAACGTTTGCAAGATGAAAACGAAAATATAACTAAGAAATGCACCCAATTTGAAGGCGAACTGAAACGTCTCCAAGCTGAAATTGGAAGGATTAACCAAAGCTTCAAGCAGAGTCAGGCACTGGTGGGTTCGTTGCGTGTGGACAACCAGGGTTTGAAAGAAGAAAAGGCTCGAGTCGAAGGAGATATGGGGAAAGTGATTGAGGAACGTGGAAGATTTAAAGGCGAGCTGGATCGGGTCAAGGTAGAGCATTTGGGGATGAAGAGGGAGGTGGATGGGCTCAGGGAGGAGTTGGATAAAGCGAGAGCTGCGGCGGAGAAGGCGGAGGGGAATATGGAAGAGCACAGGAATACTGTGAAGCAGGTGGGTGGTCATGGGAGTTTAATTTTCAAATTTTGATGATTTGTCAAAGTTTCCTTTTGAGTTGATTAAATGTAAGTATGCAATATAAATTAACCACTACCTATCCTTTTCCTTGTTTAGGTCAAAAACATTGCCCGCAAGTACAAGAAGCAGTACGAGGACCTCCTCCAAGCTCAGGAAAGTCCAGACGTGGATGAACTCAAGAAAGAGGTCGAGTCACTCAAAGAGGAACTACAGACTGTGAAGGAAACTGATTCCAGCAGTGCGAATGCGGAGCTGGCTGTTGTCAGGGGAGAGTTAGAGGAAGAAAGAGTAAAGGTTGTGGGTAAGTCTTGTCTTGGGAAATTCGAGTTATTCTTTGAAACACTTATTTATTCATTATCAATAATTAACCAACAATTCATTTAGAACTCACCACAACCGCCACCACGACACAATCCCTGCTACAAGAAAGGAACACAGAACTAGATCGCCTCCGCTCTGAACTGGACATGACTCGCCAACGACTCTCATTAATTGAAAAGATTCACCGCAAGGAAGAACCCGAGGACAGTAAACTAACTGCCAGCATCCGGCCAATGACGGTTAAAGAGCAAAAAACACCCCAAGTCGTCGTCGTCCCTCAGCAGAATGTCGTGCAACCCATGCAACAGCAACAAGTGGCTGTGGCTGTCGCCGGGACTAGCAGCAGCAGCAGCAGCAATTTAACCCAACAGACAATTTCTCTTCAGTCCGGTCCCGTGAGTCAGGCTCAGGTTTCGAGCAGTGGAAGTTCTGCAGCGGATTTCTACACTCAACAGCGAGTCGTCTCCATTCAGCCACATGTTCAGGAACAGGAAGAAGAAGGGGAGGAGGATGAAGAGGGTGAAGAGCACGAGGAAGAAGAAGAGGGAGAGGTAGAGCGAGAAGACGATGAGGGAGAGGGTGGTGAAAATATCAGGGGTGAAGTTAGCAGTAGTTTGCAACAGGGTCAAAGTCAGGTGGGTGAATCACTGATTACTCACTTAACTGTGACAAATCAATTAAATAATCAATTAATTTCTGTTTTTCAGCACCCCACCCACCCAGAAGCCAGCAGTTCTACTTCCACCAAACGCTCTCGCTCCGCGGAATGTGATGAAGGAGGAAATGTAAATAAAAGAGGCAAATTTAACGAAGGGGAGGAACAAGAAGAAGAGGAAGACATGGAAGAAGAAGAGGAGCAAGAGGAGGACCAAGAAGATGACCAAGATGAAGATGACATGGAGGAGGAGCGAGATGAGGAAGATGACGATGAAGAAGGTGACAGTCGGGAAAGGGTGAGTGACAAATGTTCTTTGGCTCATTTTTGGCTTTGAGTTGAAGCTTGAAAATTAATTTAATTTAAATTAGGAAGCCGAAAGCCGTGACCAAGAGGAGGAGGAAGAACAAGATGAACCCGTGGAATTGGATCAGCAACCAATTTCTTCCAGTTCGGTAAATAGAATTATTTTATTATTTTCGTATTATTTCCAATTTGTCAACAATGATTACTAATTGAAATCCTTCTACTCCAGCACACTTCGACTCCAACTCCATCACATGCCCACCATTTGCCCCCATCAACTTCCACCCCCACCCAACAAGACGACCAGAGCACTTCTCACTTGGTTCCATCCACACCCACTTTATTCAGATCATCCCTGAATCGTGATGGATTCGCTGAACTCACGACAACGACAAGATTCAGTTTCGACAACGAAGATTTAGGAGGTGGCTCCGGGCGAAGTGTCCCAAGTACTCCTGCCCCCGTTATGAGGGAAGAGGAGGAAGGAGTTGAAGTTGTAGATTTAGAGGGACCAGAAGAACCAGAGGAGCATGTCGTAGGGGACGAGGAAGAGGGTAAGATTTATTGATATTAAATATGAAATTTATTATTTATAATTTTTCACTCCAAATAATTTACTAATTTCCTCTGACCGTCTCAGGCCTCGTTCCGCTGACAACCACAACGACCACTACAACCCCAGCGGAAGTGCCGTCTTCTTCTACAACGCCTATCGACACGCGACCACGACCAACTCCCATTGTTTGGGATCAACCCACTTCCTCATCTGGACAGCAACTACCCCCACTACAGCCACATCCTCAATCCACTACATTTCGACCTTTGCTTCGGGCAAGGGGTGGATTTAGTTATAGGAATCCAGTCTCAACTACATTTAGTAGTCGAGTGGGTGGAGTATTGGGACGAGGAACGACGAGGGCACGTGGTGTTGGACAAAGTGCAAGAAGAAGTCGCCCTGGAGGTTTATTTCCTGGTGGGGGAAGGGGAGCTTTGTAAAGATAAAGGATTTTTTTTCTTAGGAGGGATTTTGTCTAAGAGTTTTCTGTGGTGGATTATACATATTTTAAGGATTTATTGATACAGATATTTGCCAAGATTTAAGTTAATTCTTATCTTATCTTTAACTCTGTCAGTTTACAGTTTAATGAAATGTCTGGGTTCAGACTGTCAGGATTTATTAATATTTTTCAGTGACGCTCAATAAAATATTTGTCAAGATTAAAGGTTTCTCCGTTTTATTGCAGTTTTGTCCTTGTCACTTATAACAATTGCAATAATTTGGTTGACCGTTCTTTATTTCGAATTAAATAGTAGCGACTCGATTCATCTGTTTGATAAATATTTTATTAATTCATTGATTGCTTAAAAATAGCATTTTGTAGTTTAGTTTCACAATTCCATTTAAATACGTGGTCCGTGGCGCAACTAGAATTTTCCATCCGGATGGCGTTCGATAATCATTCCGACACCCTGCAAGATTAAATTAATATTTATTTATTGTCCGAGTTTTTACTACCGATTTTTTCTTTGTCTTTAATAAAAATCAGCCCTGATTTGTAGACTCGGGTTGTTTTTGTTGCACTTGGGTAGTTTCCTCCAGGAAATTTTCACTCGCACACGGACAAGATGAAAGTCTTGAGTGTGGGAGGAGAGTGCGGAATATTTTAATAGATAAAATATTAATTTACCTGTCCTCCGGCGGCGCAGGCAGCGATGAATGCGAGTTGTTTGTCTTCATGGATAAGTCTGTTGGCACAGTGGGCGGCTAAGCGGACGCCTGTAGAGAAACAAATGAGTCTCTAAGCATTTCTTTATTTCATAACAATTCCTTTTAACGTACCCGTGGCCCCGAAGGGATGTCCAATTGATAATGATCCACCCCAATTATTTAGCTTTCCAATATCAATCTGTTAAGGGCGTAATTTTTACAGACCTGTTATTTAGATATTGTTGATTAAGTATGATTATAAGCATATATTACCTTCCCAACTCGTCCTGCCAATTTCATGTGATTTTTACAAAAGTAGTCGCTATCAAGTGCTTTCAAATTGGCCAGGACCTGACCGGCACTGTAATCCAAGTAAAAATTAAGTATAACTAGTTCAAACGAGACTAAAATTAAAGTAAGAGAACTCACAACGCCTCGTGAATTTCCCACACATCGATATCTTCAAGGGTCAGGTTGGCACGAGCGAGTAGTTTTGGAATAACGTAGGCGGGGCTGCATTATAAAGGTTTTAAAGATTTACTTTAGTTAAGAAATTATTTATACATTCGTGAACCTAATTTATTTTATTACTCACCCCAACAATAACTCATCCTTGGGATCCTGACTAACAAAGAGAAAATCCCGCAAATAAGCCTTTGGTTTCCATCCATATTCTTTCGCCTTCTCCTCCGTTGTGATAAGACAGGCTGATGCCCCATCCGTTAGGAACTGCAATTACAACTTTTTGAAAATAGCGTCCATGAATAATTATCATGTCAATTCATTAATGAGTTAGAGTTAACAGCACTCACGCTGGCATTAGCGGCAGTAATTGTTCCATGTGGCTTGACAAATGCAGGTTTAAGTTTTGCCATTTGTTCCTTGGAACTGACACGGATTCCATTGTCACGGGAAATTATGGATTTGGAGCCGGGTGGCTTGACGGGAATTATGTCACGGAGATACCCTACAAAATATAGATTCTTGTTAATGTTTTTGAAATATTTTAATTCATTGCTAACTCCCAAGACCTTACCAGCCTCTGTGGCTTTGTGAGCGTTGGAATGGGACCGCATTGCAAACTCGTCCTGCTCTGCGCGGCTTATCTAAACAATTTTGTACATGTACTTTAATCTGTTATTATTTCTCTGTAAAAACAGAACTCCTCACCTCAAAAGCTGCTGACAACCGATCGGCAGAGTGACCCATAATTTCTCCCGTGGAAAACTCTGCAACAGATAAGTGACTAAATCAATGAATGCAAACACAAGGAAAATAATTTATACTGTATATTTATTACCTGCAATTCCTGGCAATTCAGGAACAAGATGCTTTGGCCGGATCTGACTTAGCAGGCCCAACATTTGCATAGGTGACTTTGCCTTGTTCGCTTTGAGCATGAGAGAGCGCATTGCTCGGGAGTGGCGAATAGGGACGTCGGACATGCTAAAATTAGTGCAATTCAATCAAAATTATATGCGATCATGCTCGATAATTCAAGCACTAATTTATCAATAGGAATATCTACTTACAACTCCACACCTCCAGCGAGACAGACTGTTGTGTTTTGGTACAAAAAAGAATCGAAATTAAAATTACAACACTAAGACTTCCCAATAAACTGCTCATACCATCATAAACTCCACTCGCGATAAAACCGACACTCTGTGCGATGGCGACGTTGCTGGAGATACACGCCATCGTGACTGGGGGCCAACATCGTCATGCATCATTACCAATTAGCCCGTTATCTTTAATAGTTATCAGCGTCCTTACCTGTATTAGCGGGTCTAAAAGAAGGTAAAAAAACAGTTATTATCTGATCCCCTCAAAATTCAAGTATTTCCCCCCTGCCTACTACTTACGTATTTATAGAAAATCCAGCCCCCAAAGCCGCCTCTCTAGCAATATTTGATGTTTTGACTTCCTGTATAACCGTGCCAAACGAGATATAATCCACCAGTGACTTATCCAACGAGAGCTTCTCCGAGAGTCCGCTATAATAATTACAATACAATCCTTTATCAACGCTCCGCCCAAATCCTCCCACTTTTTCTACTCACATCAAAGAATGTCTAGCCAGGTCATGAGGCATCATCCGATTGTAGTCGGTTCCTGGTCAAACACCAAGAAAAGATAAGAACCTATTCACATCATCAATTTCCGAATCTAATTTAATTTACCCGAAAGAAGAAACGGTGTCCTAGCCGCATCCACAAAAACAATATTCTTCCCACCAGGTCGACTCAGCTTCCCTTTCGGCGCCCTGGGGGAGTGGTTGGGAACTGGAGAGTGAGTAAAACACACAAATAAATTCCTTACAAAACTTATCATAAGAATCTTATCGAAATCAACGTCTCCTCCACTCACCACACGTCTGCAACAGTCGAACATGACCCTGAAGGAGGAGGGGAGTGGAAACCTTGGTGGATTTTAAGAGTAACATTTTATTTCTGAAATTATTTCCCAAATTTCCAAACTCTTGTTTGTTGACGTGTGCTGCTCTGTCCAAAGTTCAGAGTCCGCACTTTTGGGAGAAAGCCGGAGCCAGGAGCGTATTATTAACCAAAGAAAAATAGCTCTTAGTCCAGTACGAGTTCTTTCAGCCTACGCTCCTGCCTCGTCCAAACTCTTGACTGGGTTAGCATTGAGAACTTATGGAAAACTGTGTAATTTCCTAATTTACTTGGTTTTATCAAAATAATTATGAAATTATGGCAATGCCAATTGAAGGAACTCACCAGAATAAGGGATCCTTGTGAGATGCAAAATTTGGGA
>JAAXNX010001512.1:0-17499 GCA_036491905.1 Folsomia manolachei | reverse complement strand
CGGCCAGAGGTACGAAGGAGCATCAATGTCCCCTGACCGACACGGACCGCGGAGCTGAGGTCTTTACAAGGATCTGCCATCGTTAAGTTTTCAACAAACAAAAATGATAAGGTTGGATTTATTTGATGGCTGGCTGAGCAGTGCTATGACCAAAAATTTCAGAATTTGAATTTGAAGATTTGACTCTGGATGGAATAAAAAAAAGTATTAGCTCTTTATTTCCATGAGAAGGAATTTTAGGCTGCATTTTCATGATGCAAGGAGACAAAGATCTCAAGAAGACGGGCTTTTTTTGTGGGAGTTTGGGTTTTTATACAAACGGACGGAGGCTTAATTTCAACCAAAGGATAAAAAAGTTAAAATTATAGATAACTCGTGTAATTATAATTATTTTACAAAATGTTTGTGGCCAGACATATCGTAACAGAGCATAAGGTAAGAATACAACAAAAAGATTGATTAAAGAGTCCTTAATAAGGTGAATTGATTTGATTGATACCGACCGATTGTAAAATAGGACTTGATTCACGATGTTGCCTATGATTTCTACGGGACAAGGATGGCCACATGCTCCAGGTAAGTATTGATAAGGTACTAACCTGATATGATGATTGAGAATCCTCATCCATGTCATCCATATTATCCATTAGTGACCAAACCGTCCGAATCTGGGAGGTGGACCATGTCACGGGCAGTTGGACTTGTACAGCTTGTTGGAAAGCACATTCCGGCTCAGTCTGGAAAGTGACCTGGGCCAATCCTGAATTTGGTCAGGTTTTGGCAACCTGTAGTTTCGACAGGACGGCGGCCGTTTGGGAGGAAGTTGGTGAGTAAATAGTGACTATTTAATAGTCAGACTAATAATATTAGTCAATGCAATGAATGACAAGTTTCGTTGCTTCCAGTTGGAGAAGGAAACATTGGCGACAAAGTTTCAGCCACACATTGGGTCAAAAGAACAACGCTTGTGGATTCAAGAACAAGTGTGACGGATGTGAAATTTGCACCCAAATATTTGGGCCTAGTTTTAGCAGCTTGTAGTGCAGATGGATTTGTGAGGATTTATGAAGCCCCTGATGTCATGAATCTTACGCAGTGGTCACTACAATACGAGGTCAGCCAATGACCAAGTTTAACTGAGTTTAATTACGAAGATACATTTATTTATTTATTTATTAGGTCTCTGCAAAGTTTTCCTGCTCTTGTATCGCCTGGAATCCAACTTATCCACGACATTTTGCTCCTATAATCGCCGTTGGAAGTGATGATGCGGCTCCAGATACTCCTAAAGTTTTGGTTTACGAGTTTAATGAAAATTTACGAAGATGGAACAAAATTGATAGTCTCCAAGATGTTACCGAACCGGTGAATGATTTGAGCTTTGCACCCAATTTGGGAAGGTCATATCATTTGTTGGGAATTGCGTCCAAGGATTTAAAAGTCGTTTCATTAGAGCCTCAAGGGTATTTTTAGTCTTACACATAACAATATAATTTACGATTTAGCGTGTGGTTAATTTAACTGACTGTTCGTTTAATATTAAAGGATGGAGGAAGACAGCCAGGGTGCGACGCGATATATTGTTCGAACCGTGGCAAAATGTACGGACCATAGCTCCACTGTTTGGCGTGTAGCATGGAATATCACGGGAACTATTTTGGCGTCATCTGGAGACGATGGTGTTGTTCGATTGTGGAAAGGTACGTACGACTTTATTGCTGTCGCTGACTTGATTTGGCAATAAAATTTAATTGTTAATTAAAATACAGGAAATTATATTGGTAATTGGAAGCAAGTCTCCATTTTACGAGGGGATGGAACACAAATTGCCGTGACGGAAGCAGGAGCGTCGGCATCATCCGTGAGTCCTTCAGCCCTCCCTTCAAATCCTACTTCATCCTCATCAGTAATATCGGCTAGTAATTCGAGATTCATGAAATTCGGGGGTGCTGCTGCAAGTGTGAAACAAGACGTAGTTTGGCACTAATTAAGAAATATGGAGTAGATATATTTTTGTTAAGAGACAAGAACTGAAAATGATTTTCGTAATTTGGAGGTAGGACTACACAATTCTTTTCTTAGCATTTTTATTATCATTATTATTCAATGTAAAATTGTCAGCTTATAGTTATATTATATTCAATACACGTAAATGAATTAATTAAAGTTAATCTAAATGTTTTTTCATTCAAAATAAGATAATACATATGTATCAAACAATGCAGTTTTTACTTTGTGGTGGGCTACTATAAAATCACAGATTATGCACTTGGCATCGCTACCGACAGATTAAAAAGGAAGAGCAGATAACATAATACTTGCCTCTTGCATTTTATTAGCAGTATTATTCAATGCAAAATTGACGGCATATAAAAAAATACTAAACAATAAATAAATAATGAGATAAAATTAGAGTGGCGACAGCCATCTATTTCTTCTGAAGAATTATTGGACCCGGTTCGCAAAAGGGTCCAGACCGTCCATGTAAATCATTAGCTCGGACAATGAAGAAGTAGCGGTTTCCTTGTGTGAACTGTTAAACAATAGTGAATCTTACGTTAGCTGGTTGTATTAGATTTTTAAGTCGTCCATTAATTTCTGTGACCAACGTACCTGAGAAAGTGTGCAAGCCATTGGTAGAGGTAGGGCTTTGACGTCACCGACTTTTTTCCAGGACGATGTTTTTCCTGGCGAGGTAGCCAAAGATTCTTGGCAAGCGTATATCTGGTAGGAAGCAATCTCTGCGTGCTGCGTGGACAATTTCATGTTCCAAGAGAGGACGATTCCATCCGTTTGTTCGGTCAAGGTTAGTGTTGGCTTTGGAGGGAGATCTTTAAGGATACGGCCACGGGGGACGGGTACCACGGCAGAGGATGGGAGGGGTGGCTGCAGAAAAATAGCGAAAAAAACACAATGTTAGACAAATTGCATAAATATCCCCTGCTTTAACATCAATTATCCCAATCACACAGCTATACTAACAAAACAATAGACAATTCTGTACAAACAAAAAGTAAACAAAAAAGAAAATGACTGCAAAATCGATGCTTTATTCGTGAAGTATTAAATTAGGTAAGATCAAAACACATCAGCTGGTGAACATTCACGAAACATGTGATTTTTGTGATTGAGATTTATTTTATTCGACTCCATTCCTCACCAGCTGAATCTTCCTTGAAGCTCCCTGTCCATGTTGTTGATTTGGTTGTTGCTGTTGTTTTATGACTGCAACTCCGGGTGCCACAGAACTGACGGGACGATTAGGAATTGTTACCACAGTGGTAGGACGATTGTAACAAGGAATCCCAACAGGTCGAGGAAGAATTTGTGGTTTATTAGGTGTTGTGGGCGTCATCGTCCTAACCACAACTGCAGAGAGGGGGCGACCGCTAGATGTCGTTACTGCTCCGGGTGTGGTCACATTCTGCGCTAATAGGAAGGAGGGACGATTTTGACCATTTGATAGGACATAACCGGAATTGTTACTTGTGGTTATGAGTCTGTATACACCTCCAACTCCACCTAGCGGGATACGTTATAAACACGAATATTTGTTAAGTTAAATGTGCGATTAATGACGCCAAGTTTAAAAAAAACATTTGGTTTTACTCACTTGAACTTTCAGTTGGGGCTACATCATCGGTAAGGTCTACAACGGTTGGGGTTGCAACTTGCTGTTTGGGTATCGTATTACTGTTATTGGTAGCAATTTTGGTAGGAGATAAATGACCATTCATTTGATTCAGTCCTCTGGCCACGGTGTGAGGAAGTCCACTTTGGTTATTCGTATTTGTGGGTTTCATAGCTCTTGGCTCGGTGAGGGACTTGGGTCCGGGCTTTTTTACAGGGAGAGGATTATTGTTGTAAACGTTTAAAGGTTTGGTGACGCCATTAAGCGGAATCCCATTAACATTGTTGACATGAACAACTTTGGAGATCCCATTTCTGACCGAAGGCTCAATAGTTACTTGTAATCCTACTGAGCGATAAAATTTGATTGGTGGAGGTCGTTTTTTGTTGGGATTTAAATTATTTGGGTCTCGATTATGGTTATCCAGCAAGAGTTTGACTGCTTTTCCCATTTCTACCACCTGCAACACGATTAAAATGGTAATGTAAATAATATTGGGGCAAAATGAATCTCAATGAGATTAAGGCGAGATTCTGCGCTCAGCGGGGAAATTCAAGAAAGAGAGTAGAGGTGACATCATGTCACTGGCATGGAATAATCTCATTTTCCCCTCCAAATGAATATTTAACAAGTTTCTCATACCTGTTTTTGAAGGTGTGTAACTCTTTGCTGCATTTTGTCCTTACTCGCCTGCATATCCTGCATTTTAGTTTTAAACTTGCCAACCTCAGACTGCTTCAATAGAGCTTCTACGATTTTGACGAGAACCACGTCCTCCAGCTCTTTTCGACTCATTCGTTTCAGTTCTTGTAATATATTTTCCTTGTTTTCCGAACTGATTATAGACTCCTTCTCATCGTCCACATCCATACTTTGGTTGTCCTCATTTTCTTTTAATTTCTTTGCTGGGAGGATGTCGTCTTCTGTTACTTTTGACACTATTTCTTCCAAAAGGTCTCCAACGGTGGCTGTTTCCGAGTCTGCACAGCAAAAAAGCAGACAATTCTTCGTCAATTCTTTTAATTTTCGATAATGTAGCAGTTTGTGATAACAATTAACAAAATGATCACTAATAATTGTGATTAGCTGGGATATATTGTGATTAAATGGGAAATACTGTGATTAATGAATAATGGAATGAAATATTTTGAGAAATTGGGTAATACTGTGAAGTGGGAAATATTGTGATGAATGAGTAATAGTAATAGGGAAGTGAAATACTGGGATGAATTAGGAAATGCACTTTTAGCGTTTATGCACTAATATGTTTTATGGATGTCTATGGCACTAATACAGAATTTAGATTTTGATGAGTCATCCAGTACAAATGAAACAAGTACATTCCCATTCCAAGTACATTCCTGACCCATAAAATGATATTGGCCCTCAATTATGAACTTGTAATTGTAAAAGTTCCTAACAATCTTGTGCTTTAAACGGGTAAATCATCGCAAATTATCACACCCGACAATTATGAACCAAATGCCCCACATAAGCTTTCAGCAAGGCGTGGGCGTACAATCCAATATAGAGAAACATCTACTACAATAACAATAAAGAATGCATGAAGATTGATCCTAAAACATAGCATCCCTAAAATCCCTTTCAAATGATATTACATACATAATTAGTAATTTTAACACCCTAACAAAAGTTGAAGGAGGAATCATCCAGGTGGCGTCTGCAGACATCGGAAATACTCGGCGAGCTATTATTGGAGCCAGATAATAATGACCTCGCCCTATAATAATGACCTCCCCTCACACAAAATTTGAATGGCAACAGTGGAGCACAATCAGAATGCGCAGTTGGCTGGGGTCTCGGTAAAAAACATTCACCCTAGTTACTTCACTGTAACAGTTGGTTATGAGTTTGGGTTTTGCCCAAACTAGCCCATGCCATATTGCAATGAGAGTTCTAAGCAACTGCAGATATAAAAAAAGAGGCCCGTCAAGTCCACCAACGCCGCAGCAAAATGTTAACTTTTGTAACAAAGGTACTTCACTTTCAAATGATTTTTTATCGAATTTTGCATGGCCCTCTAGCTGAAATGCTATTATGTAAATGCAAATTAAGTAACGGTAACATGACACGGCGACGCTAAAATCTAACGTTTTTACTGACTTAAATTTCAAAGTAGTTGACAACCGAACTAATCGGCTACATTTCGCCCTAAAGTGATCTAGGAATACTTGCATTTCTTGCACTTTTCAATTCTTGTATAATAAATTGTTTACCGACAGAGAGACGGACAGTGTATGAGTTTAGTTAATACCAATTCGTTGCATGAATTAAATTAAATTATCTCTATTAGAAAAGAAATACCTTCAAGAAAATGTGCATGATCAAAATCATGTTACCATTATGTACATTGGTTTTCGGGGTACTCTGAGACGAAAAATAAATAAGTAATGACTTGTAAAACTAATAAATGAAGTAAAACAAGATGGCTCCCGTGAAGTTTCTTCCAAACACATTCTGCGATATCTAACCACCACTTTCGACGGAATCGAGGTCGATTGAGAAGAAGAGTCTAATCATGGCAGAGGGGAGGAAACGTAGCTGTGCGCTGATGCCACATCATGAGGCCAGCTATTTGCCATCCATTTCTCAAAGATTTCTCAATTCAGCAAAACCTTACTGGCGAATATCGCTATGACGGATGCATTGTGTCTGTTAAGAGTCATGCTAACCAATTGCTAGGAAGTGCAAATTTGCAAATTCCAATATCAATGCAACAACCAACAGAAGAAATGAACCACACAACTATTCGGAAGGAAATCATCAAAATAATATTATATCCAATGATTCATTAGGATATCTAATAACGGACGGACGACTAATTTTTATAAAAGTTAATTCAAATAAATTAATAAAAGTTCATTTAATGAAAATCTATTACATAATGTAAAGGAATTAGTTAGTGTAAATGAATTTGAAACGGAGAAAATGGTGATGTACTTTCGCAAGAATTGCAATTGATGTATTGGCTTCTGCTGGTTGATTCCTTAAAAATCTAAGCCTTACTTCTGAAATTAATATTAAGAACAATGAAGCATATTAATGACATTGTCTTTCTGGATGTTTGTTAAAACTTCGCTTTCAACTTCAACAGGATACTTGATAATATCAAGTTCTTATGCCATATGCTATGCTTTAAATAATTTAACTCATCAACCAAAATGACATCTGGAAGGCCCGAATACTTTTAACAAAGTAAAATTACAATTTTTTAGATTAAGTGATAAACCGTTGAAATAGCAAAAACTGCATTTGAAAATCATGAAGCAATGAATCGAATTCGATGTGCACCTTAGATTAATAGGGATGCAAAGATGGACAAGATATAATTATCTAATTAATATTGATTTATCAAAATAATTATTAATGAATGAATAGTCAGATCCGCAGAAACATTAAACAAACACAAACAGACCACAATAACATATGAACTATGCCAAACAGGGTTTTGCCAAACGGAACCCTTCTATTCAAACCCTACCCAGATGACTCACATCCCAAATGGAAAATACAAATCCAGCAAAAACCACAACTTACCAAGTTTTATATTCCCGACTGCTGTTTCCAACTCTGGTTGTTGATCATCCATCGTCACGGTCACTTCCGCAACCCCCAACGCCATATCTAACACTGACCCCACTTCAGTCATGACTGACAATTAATTCTATTCCAAAAAGTGATAATTTTCTAATGTTTTCTCAAGAATCTTTTTCTCTCTTTGAACAAATAACTCGAACAATTTAAAATTAACTTAGAAAGTCACTTTGTCGACAATTCATCGGCAATAAAAATTTTAGCCTTAGAACAAGCACTCCACGATAAAGTTTTACATGATATTAGACACTCGCCAACTGAACACAATATCCCAGGTTAAAACACGAAACAAAGCTTAGCTATGCAAAACCCCAGCAACTTCTTGATACTTAGACAAACCAGGAACGAGTAAAATTCTGCTCTTGTGCTCTCTCCACACGACCGCCAACAAACTGATGGCAGCTGAATAATTCTGCTCGCATTCCACCGCCCCTACTTTTCTGGGTTTGTGGGTGGGAAGGAGGCATGCTCCACGATTAGTTATCCTCATCACCACCAGAGGACCGAGTACCATTATCACTTCACCCTGAGAGAGAAACGTTTTTATATGGGTGCCATTTTGTGAGGGATCTTTTTACAAAACGTTTATTCAGTTCATGGTAATTGTATCATTTATGATTAAGTCACTCTGGAAGGTTGTCTTCCTTCACCGTGAAAGTTTCACGCCAAAGCCTTCATAGGAACGAGGGCCAATTGTTCTGCCAACTTTTTCTATAATACATGTATAATTTAAGAGATTCTGCAAGTAAGAGGTTTTTAGTTAACTCACTGAAGCATTGATTTGGTTGATGTGATATTGTACTCCACCAAAGACATCCACTTTCTTCATATGCATTAGTTCAGGATCGCCTGCCACCAGGACGGGTTTATTCGGGTCGGCCTATCAATTTCAATTTTGGCATAATTGTTGTAGAGTAAAAAAAACATTTCCAAATTTTCATTAAAAATTATTAGATTCCTACAGGTTCCAGATTTCTAAGGATGTGAATCAAGTCACTGAGTCTCTCCTCAAAATGTGGGGCAAAACAAGACGGATTAATGGCAACGAAACACTGGCCCAAATTGGCTGCTGTGTGAGATGACATCCATTTACGGACATTAGGGCCGTAAGCAGCGCCTTTAGAAGATAATGTTGATCTAATTATAGCCTTTTATGGCCATTAAAACAAGTTATTTGATAATCCAACCACCTTGCCAAGATTCCGCAAAATAGTTCTACAACAACCGCCAGCCCATAACCTTTGTACCCAGAGCTGACCTCACTTCCACCCAGAGGCATCATGGAACAAGCCCCCATTGCTGTGTCGGCATTTGTGGTCACTTTTCCGTCCTTATCCAGTGCCCAACCTACTGGGATTGGCTCTTTCTTACGACGCTGAATCTCAACCTGCGTAATAATCGATATCTCAGTTTACCTCCGTTTTCGTTATAGAAGGAAATCGATATTTCTGGGTGTCTAATTTTAATCAAGATGCCAAACCTTGCCAACTGCGACCGCTGTGGTGGCCATGTCTAGTACAAACTTGTCCTGACCACACCCACCTGCCGCGACACTTAGAGGATTTGTTCCAAGAGCTGGGACCTTACTACGAGTTGGGGTCAAAAAAGGGGAAGTGTTTGTTAAATGATAGACCCTAGAAATGTAAGATTGAGTTATCAATGGCTTATCATGCCCAACTAGTTGAGTGGCTCGCTTACAATCATCTTCTGCTCAACCGCTTGTAGCGTGTACCAGCCCGCGATACCGTAATGATTGGAACCTGGGATAATTTTAGATGTTAAAACTTTACGAGATTAGTAAATTCACTAAATGTCACACCTTTAGCCACAACCCATCCTACCCCAGACTCCTTTGCCTTCCTTAGGGCTAGTTGCATACAAAAATTTCCCACAGTCGGACCCAAGGCATTGTTTCCATCAACAAAGGCCGTGGCTGAGGTTTCCTTTAAAATGCTGGCTGTCCCATTCCCATCACAAATCCCATTCTGGATGTCGTTTACATACATTTCTAAACAATTTGGCGTCAATTACCCACCACTCCAACTTACTAAAATTACTAATTACTCAATCTCACCCAATCTATTTAATCCGTGACTGTAATGTCCGCGATAATCTGCTGCGATAAGAACATCCGCCAGTTCCAGAGCATATTTTTGGTTCGTCCCAACTTTCCTCATGCAGTCCACAATGAATCGTTTGACTTCTGGGAGAGGTATCAGCGTCCCTTTCTCATTCTCAGAGGAGTAATCTCGATTTGGCTGATGATGGCACAAGGAAATGGGAAATAACACTTTCCGAAGAGGAGCACGATGCCCCAAAAAACTCCTTCGGAACAAAGTAATCCCGACTCTACTCATGATTTTATGACGAGATTTCGGATTTTATGGGATGGCTCGGAATTGTTAAATTTTTTGATTTCAATTGGGAACTGGAAAGTTAGCAAGAATAAGAGAAGCAGCTGGAGCACTAAATTGGTAGCCAAACAAACTGTGGATGTGGAGATAGCTATAATGCATCAATGAAGATAGGAATGTGGTAGCATGCCCGGTATAGTACCGCACAACTGGTTTTTGGGCCTTGAATTTTTGGTAAAAATAATGAATTATGTCCCATGTTCTTAATCAAAGAGACAATTTAAATAAAAGATTATCATTTCTTTCGTGATGTAGCATCTTTCGACTTTATTCGTGCCCACTTTTGGAAACTTATACAAGGTTCTACTAGATTGTCTAATAGTTAAAATATAGATTCTACTATTACGCCATGAAATAACAAATAGAGAGTATCACAGAATAATGCGTTACAGTCTGGAATTGTTTATATAATTGTAGTTACAAGTGGAATTTTAGCCTGAAAGTATCTTATACAAGAAACCAAATAGTATCATGAAATCTTGAATAAAGATTATATATTTGAAATTATAGCATCTATTTAACGAAATTCTTCTAGTTTCGAGGAGAAGATGTACAAGTTGGAGATTGTTCCATAAGGATTTGTTTCAGATCCAGAATTACAGCTCTATTGGCAATCATGTAACATCTTGTTTCCCACAGTAAATGAATCAATTTTTCATTACTTTTTTCGTCCAGTCCCACATCCACCGTCATCTGGGGCGAGAATCGGAAGAATGGGATCCCCAATGAAGAACACCATGCACGACCACGTTCCACAACTTGACCTTCGCTCTGAGTTGCTTGGTCAATGAGCAGATTTACAAGAGAAGCGAGACGTGGAACTTTAGTAATTGTGTCAAATATTCCAGAAGGCCAAGTGATATCTATGCTGGAGGCACTGGAAGATGTCCTAGGTGGAATCCCTGTCCCTAATGAAACTACTGTGGAAGCGATCTGAAAAAATAAATATTTTAAGATGTTAAAAAGTCAGGTCATTCAAGCACAATCCAAAAACTTTACCTTTTTGTGCTCATCTCGGTAACAACCCGTTGATTTCATTGCGGTGTGAAACTCGTGCAGCTCAGTCAAGGCATCTAGGGTAGGATTATTTGAAATCAGCCCTCCATCGATGAATTTATCATTGTCCAGGCGAAAATAAGATGGTGCAGCCCCCGTAACCTTCGCTGTTTCCCAAACGAATTGGTTGGGATCCTGTGGACATTTTTCTGTTTCTCCCATCAAGGCTTGTGGTGATACGTAGTTTCTGAAGATATGCAAATCTACTGGTCGTCGGTCAATAAGTGCCGTCATTATCATCACACTGTAGTTAAGTAAAAAAAAAAGTTAGTTAGCGCATGGTCCAGTTAAATATGATGTAAATTACATCGTGCAGTTAGATTACTTGGGTTTAATAATGCTGCCCATGGTTCGGGAAGCACCGAATTCTTTTTTGAGAAACTCCTCCATGACAGTACCGCTGTATGGCCGTTCGCCCACAAAAACTTTGTCCTTGAGACGCATGTAAATGCACTGAGTTTCCAAAGGACTCTTCCCACAAGCCAGGGCTAGCGCCAGAATTCCCCCAGTACTTGTTCCAGCGACCCAGTCAAACAATTCAATAATTGGCACTTGGAGTTCCTACAAAGATGTTCGCAATTATTTTTCTGAGTACTGTTAAAAGGATTATTAAATAAAATAATTTACTTGTTCAATAACCGCAAGTATTTGAGTCAGCACAATCCCACGAATACCACCCCCATCCAGACATAAAAGTCGTCCACCAGATGAAGGAGCCTCATTACCATCAACATCCATCCGGGTTTGGTCAGAGCTTGATTGACGAACAAGATTTTGGTCCCGAGCGGATTTTTGTACTCCAAACGCATTCAAGGCATCATGCATTAAATTGACTGCTCCGTGAGATGGAAAGTTTTGGGGTGGATTGCCTTGAAATGTTCCACTGTATTTGCATCCCTCAACACAGCTTCCTTTCTTACTTTGATGACACCTCGTAGCTCCAACTGCAGTTAGTATGTAAAGAACTTCATCCTTGTCCGATCTTTGTGATGTGGCTACTAAATGTCGTGGACAGTCCCCAGATTTATTTTGAATATTGACATCGGAGCCAAAAACAATCAAGGCCTGAAATTGAAGAGGAAATATGTTAGGATCTGAGATGCTTAATACTACAAGTCACTGACTGTAGACAAGACAAGCCACCTTACCTGCATAACTAGTCGGGAGCACAATCTAGAGGCAATGTGAATAGGGGTATCTTCCATCTCTCCGCCTTTTATATCAGGAAAAGCACCATGACACAATAAATACAAAGTGCTCTCAATACAGCCACGACGGACAGCAGTGTGCAGCGGAGTTAGTCCGTTTTCATCCGTAGTATTTGGGTCACAACCCATGTCCAACAGAGGTATCAATGTTTCCGGTCCCGAAGCCCAATGCAGGGGAGATCCTCGATCTTGTAGGCCCTACAACAAATAAGTCAACATTATCTTTTATATCCATTTTTGTGAAATACTCCATTTTAGTAAAATGTTCCTAATTTACCTCCAATTGAAGTTGACTAGGGTTATCGGCAATCAGTTCCTGCATACAAGAAACAGAAGAGACTTTTACGGCGACATGAATTGGATATCCTTCCGACTGGGACGAGACTGTTGGATTGGCACCAGCTCCTAAAAGAGTCTGGTTTTCAAAAAGCAAGCAAACACAACAAAGGTCAAATCACAAAGTGACGAAACAAAAAATAAATTAAGCCACAACTGACAAATTCAATCACACATCGCCTACTTACCTTCACTATTTCGGAGTTGTTATTCTTACACGCAGCGTGCAATGGTGTGAATCCTTCCGCATTTATGGCGTTCAGAAGTTCATGATGTTTCAGGGGAAGTGTTTCCAACAGAAGCTACAGGAAAAAAAAGAATCATTATCCATAATCCAACTCATAAATGAAAAAAGCTATCCAGTTAATTTTTCTCACCTTAAAAACTACAGATGACTTATTCGATGCCGCAGCGACGTGATAACACAGAATTTCCTTTGATATCTGAAATGTCGGCATCCACCCCAAGACTTAAAAGTGTGGAAACGGATCCAACATTCCCTTCCTCAATCGCCACAAGTAGAGGTGTACGTAAAAGGGTTCCTTCCTGATCGTTTAGTTTACTTTTCATCTTATCATGTCTGAGGCAATTAAGAAGGCCGTTTGCAGCCGCCAAGTGAGGTGAACTCCATCCCGGATTCCTTTGGAGTTTTCTAGCCATTCCATCCAATTTAGATGCGTCACAAATCTAGCAACAAATAACAAAATCGTCAAGTAAATTCCACATAATAAAGATGTATTTACAAGCATACCGCAGGGTCACATTCGACCAAGAGTGGAAACACTTCCTTATAAAGGATAAAAGTATCCTCGGCCTCCTTCCGATTATCCGTTCGCAGCATGGAGAACATTCTTGGCGAGTTGGGAGCATGGAGGATAACATGGAAGGGAGCAGGTCGGGTCATAAATCTCTCAAGGACGACAGGTCCGTAGAAAATGAGGGACGAGGCTCGAACCAAGACAGGATATTGGGCGACATCATTAATATTTCCAGCTCCACTGAGTTCATGAACGGCAAAAGAGTCGGCGGCACGAGATGCGGAATTGGAGGCGGCGCTAAGAGCACTGTTCAACACGGATCGAGAAACGTTGCTGAGAATTTCGCCGACATATCCTTGGAAGGCCATTTTTCAATAAAAATAGTCACAAAATAAGTGACCAGAGATTGGAGAGCGAGTTGGACACTGGAGAACTAAAAAAGAAGCTGTCAGTGACTAACTTCAATTTCAGTTTGCCTTCTTATCAAGCCTGCACTAAATGAAATTTAATTTGAGTAAACTTTCGAATTTTAAAACTAGGAGGAAAAAGTCCAAAATTCCGGACAGCCTCTGTCAGATGTGCTGACGACAGCAGAGCAAAACAGAGACTGAAGAAAATCAGGTGAGAGTGACTGAGATAAAAAGATGAATCAGCCGGCTGCTGGTTGACAGAATGTGACACGCATGCGCTGTAATAATAAATGTGCATCTATTCATAGCCCGAAGTTCGGGCCCCGAACTACTTTATCTTGTTTTAAAAATTTAATCGTGATTCAATCAATCGTAATAATAAACATATGCGTACATAAGAAAAGTAGGTCGGTGAATGACAATAAAGGAATTGTATTAAAATAATGATTATTTTCGTCCGCCACGCCCTCGACCACCTCCTCCATCTCGGGAACCACCAAAAGCAGATCTTCCACGACTACTTCCACTCCCACCACCTGTTGCTCCGGTTCTACCCCCACGTCCACCTGAACCACCTCCACGGGATCCTCCACCACCTCGCATGGATCCACCACCTTCCCTTCTATGCGTTCGCGGCTTTCCTGGACCACTGCGACGTTTTCCATCACTTCGTTTAGAACCTCCACGACCACTGCCACCCCCACCGTGGGATTTATTGCGGAAGGAAGATTTTCTAAATAGAAAAAAGGTCAAATTAAGCATGAAACCATTTAGAATCTGGCAAGAAGGTTGCACAAAACGTACTCTACATCTCGAATATCCATTTGTTTACTATTGACCGCCTTCTCA
This sequence comes from Folsomia manolachei, assembly GCA_036491905.1. NCBI lineage: Eukaryota > Metazoa > Arthropoda > Collembola > Entomobryomorpha > Isotomidae > Folsomia > Folsomia manolachei. Next base: position 3,222 of record JAAXNX010001512.1, on the reverse strand, counting down.
AAGTCAATTTTAGGTTTCTTGCTCATAACTCTGGCTAAAACATCTAAATTCTTATTTTTCTCCTTGGTTGAATCAATGACAAGGGGGTCAAATTGACGTTTCTTGCCACCCAATCCTTTTAGAGGTTTTTCTTTGGAGAGTTTCTGTTGGAATTTCCCCAAAGAAGCTGTCGCCTTCTTTGCAACATGTACGGCTTGGTGGAGCTAAACAATATAATAACAAGCAATTAGAAAAATACTTAAATAAACCTATTTAATTTCTGCCTTTGAAATACTTACCTCAACTTTGGATGGCTTTTCCTTAGAAGTAAGACCTGTGCCTGGAACATCAACTTTTTTCGCCCTAGCCAAATTCCTTAGCCTCTGAAGCTCATTTTTAGAACAACGTTCCGCTTTCCCTTCTGCTTTCCTCTCAAATTGATCCTCCATTGGGTCCGCATTTCCAGGAACTTCTAAGCACCAATCCTTTTCGCCTTCTGCTTCCACTTTTCGATATCCGAAACGAGGTACCCATTTCTGTAAAGAGTCGATAATCAATTACAATCAATTATACACCAACCAATTAAGCCTTATCACCACCTTGACCAATTCATCCCAAACAAGTTTTGTCTTTTTCCTCTTAGTGATTCCCTTTTCCTTGGCGTAACTCTCCCATTTGGTAAGTGCCCTGGGTTTCGGGGCTGGCTTTTCTCTGGGAAGAATATAGTTGGGAGGTGGCAACTTGGTTATCACGACGTCATCCACCCGTTCGAAGGGCAACTTCCAAATCTCATTCACAAGAAGTTGGGCATTGTCACGGGCCAAGGTTTTGAGGTATTCGTCGGGGTTTGATCTAACAGAAACAATACCATTTTAGTACCCTATTTATTTATGTCTTTAATGAATTTGCCACTATCCTTACTTGAGTGATCTAACAGCGATTTCGTTGGTGTCGGAGAGGAGAAGGTTTCCCAAATCTACGTCCACATGGAGGGGACGGTCCACAAGGATGGATTTTGGATCGGACTCTACTTCCTCCATCAGTGGGTGTGGTGTGGTTGAAATATTTAATCAAAATTAATCAATTCTCAAAAAGACTTGAATGCATTGAGAGCACGAGGAATCTGAGCTGAACCCGCTTTGCCTCACTCCACCCCAGTCAGTCATAGGACAAAGGATTCTCGACTTTCATGCAAAAAATGGCTTTGGCAAAATTTAGTATGAAAAATTTGCAATAATGGAATTTTGTAAGGATGTAAAACTTTTTTCAAGTACCGTTTTATTTGGAAGAAGTTAAAAATGCTAAACAGACCTCTCCAACTTTTAAAGAGTCATTTTAATCTCCAATTCATACACGCTTAAATACTAGAGGTACACAGTTTACTTCCTAATAAACTGTACTAGACTAATTGGAATGCTTGATAGTTTGTCCGACCGGAGGAGGAAGAAAGATTGGCGTGTCCCGATTGTATTTTCGCAGTTCTGTGAGCAGTAGGGGAGGAAGTTTAACCCCAACTCTGACCCCACCACTGACATCTCCACCTTCGTCATCCACCTCGACGACGGGAAGGTTCCCACAATCCCCACCACCACCCACTTGCTTCCTTTTAGGGCTGGACTTGGAGTTCCGATGAGGTGGTGGTGTATCCACGACGGGAAGAGTTCGAAAATGTTGAAATAATCCGACCAAATCCAAATCTTCCTTCACGGGAGGAAGGAGAGGGAGCTCGAGCTCAGTCTCATTGTCAGAGACTTGTACGGAACCTCCTTCAGTCCTTGGGCGACGGATCATCATGCTCGGAGTGAAGACGACGTCGACGTCATCATCATCGTCATCATCCTCCACGTCAGGGGTTGACATGTGTCCGTGTGGCTTGGCAAAGGCTTCGTCCCCAGAAGGAGATGGTGTTGGCTTGTCTTTCTTTTTCTTTTTGGTTTTACTTTTACTTTCAGACAATTCTTGGTCCTCTCCAGGTTTATTTTTGCCTTTCTTCTTTTTGCTTTTACTTTTGGTGTCATCATCATCTGTTTGGGTGTCTTTGGGAGGTTTCTTGCCTTTCTTTTTACTTTTTGGGGTTTCTTCCTCCGCATCGGTTTCCGTTCCTGGAGTGGATGGACTGTTCTTAGGCGTTTTCTTGCCTTTTCCTTTTTTTGATTTACTGTGGCCTTCGTCATCTTCGTCTTTCTTCTTCTTTTTACCTTTTTTACTCTTCGTTTTACTTTTACTTTTAGCTAGGTGTATGACTTCAACCTCAGGTGGGGTGTCTTCTTTAGTGGAAGTTGGGACAGTTGTTCTGGGAGCAAGCCATTCAAATGGATTTGGATCAGAGTCTGGATCCTGTTTGGTAGCCAAATCAGAAAAGTCGTCCGGATCCAGGGCTTCGTAAGGGTTGAACACGGTCGAGTATTTCTCCAGACGTAGGCGCAAACCATCAGCTTCCTTTTGAAGTTGCTCAATCTGCGAAGAAAGTTGGAGAAGAAAATAAAATAAGTGCCAAAAACATAATTTTGTATTGGCACCAACATGTTGCTTGGTCTTGTCCCGATAAGCTTCCATTTCTTGAAGAATATCCCGGATGACAAGTTTAGAGCCAGTGGCTTTTAGCAAGGATTCAATCGCTTGTTCGGGTGGGGGTCGAAACTCCATTTCTTGCAAGCCCAGTATAAACTTGGAAATGAGTTGGAGGATTCCAGACGTTCTTAGAAACATTGTGAAATCTCTTCGTTTTGCTTCAGACTAAACACAAAATATTCCTTTAGTCTCGAGTCTCGACACTTTAAGACACAAATTGAGTCAAACTGAAGTCACTGATTACCGAGATTTGTGATCCAAACAAGTAAAGGAACTTGTCTCGATATCCTCCATAAATAAAGAGTTTGTCCCCAAGATCCACGGCACGCTCTCCAAAACCTCCCAGGCTGCTTTCAGAAGTTTGAGGTTTTATTGGAACAGATTTGCCAGTAGTTGATGGAATACAATCCGTACTCTTGAAATTGGGAGGAAGAAATATTTCTCCAGTGGATGCCGACGCTGCAGCCGCAACCTGCTGGTGTTAAGGCTTGTAAACCAGTTTTGTCAACTGAATGTTATTAACACGATAATAAAGGCAAATACAAATACAAATACCTGCTCGCGTACCTCCATCTCCGCAGCCGAGTTCATGTTCATCTAGTAAAGACAGATAAGTGGGGTAGTTGAGTTTGTTCTTGGAAAAGAGGATTTTGGAGTGGTTACCGTATTTTC
>JAAXNX010001511.1:0-17500 GCA_036491905.1 Folsomia manolachei | reverse complement strand
CCCTAGAAAGTGCTGCTCGTACTTTCTCTTCTAACTACGAGCTCAATTTGCTCACAAACACATCATCCGCGTCCCTGAAATTCATTTTTCACTTCATATAGCAATCTATGCATGTACTTAGTTTACAATTACGCCATTGATGATGATAAGCTATGCGGATACAATGTATGTAATTGATCAATGGTAATACTCATGCACACCTTAATTTTTCAATCTGGCTGAAATTCTCATCATCATCCTTTCCATCATTCGGGATGTTACTTGACAAGATCCGAAAAATTGATGATTTTATTTATGATTTATTTTTTGTGTTTATTGAGTCAATGGCTACTATTTTGTGGTTCGTAATGTCGTCTTTACTACAAATTTGATTTCGAAGTGTCAAGTTAAGTGTAAATTCAAAACTGCAATGTATGTAGAATTTAAGTTTTAACAAAAACTGAAAACTTTATTTCTAATTTTGTGACAGCAAATTTAATGAATGAGAAAATCCTGTCTAAAAATTTTTCAGTCAGGAATAAAATACTTCCATTATTTTTCGACTTTAATTTTGGTGTCTGCTAGTTGGTAGCATTTCACGTAAATAAAATTACATAAAGTAAATCTTCAGTAGTACAATTTAGATATAGTTCTTTCCTATGTGCAAGCGGCTCCTTGTATTAAAGTTTATTATATTAAATTAAATCTTTGAAGTGACAGGGACACGGAAAACAAAAAAAATTAATTTTTTAATTTCAGACTTGACTTAAATTGACTGACACTTTAATACATATTTTTTTGTGATTCCAGCATTTAATTAAATATTTTATCTGTTATCTTTGTGGTTGTTGTTGGTTTTCATGTATCACTCCTCGTAGAGTAGTTCATCTCTATTACTCGATGATGACACAAGTCAGCGTATTTTTAAGGAAATGGAGAACTTGCGGGGTAACGCCACAGTTGGTCAGCTCCAATTCTTTCAGTTTCCTAAGAGCGGTCAGGGAGCATAACGTAGACGGAGCAATATTCGTGCAACCTGTTTAGTTGAAAGATTTATTACCAAGAAGCTATCGAATTACTACAATTATTTGATTGCCAGTTACCAGCAAGCGATAAATACTGCAACTTTTTCATACTAATCATATGATGAATTGCTGCGTCCCTTATGCTGGACCATCTCAGTGACAAAACTTTTAAACTCGGCATCGTTGCCAAATACCCAATCCCCAAATCCGTAATTAGAGAGCAGCTAAAATTGATAAACATGGTTTAATTATTACATAGATCAGTCATACATGAAATAACAAACTTAAAATACAAAACTTTATGTACCGATCCAAAACGAGTCCCTCCAGACTAGACAGGTCACAAGCAATGCATTCCAATGCGGCATCCTGAGTAGCACGTAAACAATGTTATTAAAATGGAAATCAAACTCATGCAAACTTTTTAAATTTGTCAACAGTTTTTGAAAAACTAACAGTGATCCGAGGGCACCTGAAATGGAGGAAAAGTGAATTTAGAAGTGTTTGAATGAAATAAGTTCACTTCAGTGGTCGAAAATTATTTTATTCTGCTATTAATTACTACTTTAAAATGGAGTCAATTGAAGTTCCTGTGAATTGTGCAGATGTGCCTGTTGACACGATAATTTCAACAATCAACAAACTTCAAACTGCAGCCACCCGTCTGACTGATCATTTAGTTGATAGAATGATGATAGAAGAACTACCAGAAGAAGTGGATAAAAACATTAATAGATTTTGTACAAGGCCCTGCGGTGAAAAGAACTGTCAATTGTGTGACTACATTTATACAAAAAGTTTTATTGTGAATCGAAACGACCCCACCAAGTCTTACATATTCGAAGAACACTTTTCTTGCAAAAGTTTCGAAAAAGGTGACGACAACGGGAAAGGTGGAGTATACGCAATAATCTGTGTTAAACCGAATTGTCCGTACAGGGGTGTCGTAGTTTTTGGTGAATCTGAAAAAGTAAAACTACGGTTGCTGTCCTACTTAAATCTAATCCGGAGCAATTCAAAATCAGAGCAAATTCGTCCAATCCATCGCCATTTCATCGACGATCATGAAGGTGACGAGCCACTTCGTTATTTTCGGTGTGCCTTGATTAAGGAAGTCACAGGGGGAAAGGAGAAGCGACTTGGTAAAAATTTCAAACAAATATGCAATTCCTTATAAAATACAACGAATTTTTACAAATATTAACCAAAAACTGATTGCAGAAATGGAAAAGAAAATGTATCTTGCATTTAGAACTCGTGGAAAATTTGGTTTCAATATCAATCAGTCAAAAGATAAGGATGAATTTGAAGAACCCCAATCCAAAAAATCCAAACGCGTGCCACTATCTGACAAAGTAGAGTTCAGTGCCAGTTCAGCATATTTGGATAATTTACAACGTGGGCATCCTAAGTACTGAATCAATAACCCTTTTGATATGTTGTGATTCATGTATGCATTTATTTACTACAATACTTATTTGTGTTTTATAGAGAGAGGGATATTTCTCAATGGCATCCAGTGATTTTGGCGATCAAGAGCTACAAAACAACCAGAGAAAACCCAACACGACTTCCATACTCGGCAACACTTCCAGAGATTAGGAGTTTCGTAGACCAGTACTTCAAACCTGAGAAACTGGTTAATTTTTATACCCTAAAAGGATACCTTGTTGACAATGTCACACCAACCTCAAGAATTGCTCAAAACGACAAAGGTGTCAATCACACAAAATGGTTCATAGGAGAAAAAAAAACTGCAACCGGAGTTAAGAGCTCCAATGGAATGTGGGTCTATAGTTTGCATCCGGGTTACGAAGCCGAAATCAAAGAAGAATTGGAAACTGATATTAATGATGGGACGATGGAACGTGTTCTCAGAGATGCGGAAGATTTGGATTTTATTCGAACATTGCTTACTAATGATAATGACGACGAAATAGTTTAGATGCTTTTTAGTTTAGTTTAATATATTATTGATTGATTGAGACTAGTAGAGTTAAAGGACAATTCTCATGCTCTCTTTTCTTCCATATCCATTCTATTGTATAACCAAACTAGGCTGATTTACATTTAAACCCATGTCGAGATAGAGTGACAGATGAATTAAATAAAAGTAGTAGAAAGAGATATGACTTACTCCACTGGAAATAAAACTTCTGAAAATGTACAAAAAAAATTAATATTATACATCCAAGATTCGCATAAAATATATTAAAAAATATGTTAAAAAAGTTATTTACCTCAAGCACTGAAAACATTTATATGGCCGCTCATTGGTGTGGGATCGTTCATGTTGTTTCAAATGTGAGGATTTTTTAAATCCAGCCGTACACATCCCACAGCGATAAGGACGTCCTCCACCTTTAGGATCTTGTTGGTCGGATGTTTGAGAAACCAGTGACAGAACAGCTCTATTAGGAACAGGAACAAGACCATCAGAAGTTATTTTGAGAGGGTCTGAAAGGTCAACCCTAGGTTCGGTGTCCCCAATTCTCAAAAGTCGTCTTTTCCCAGTTAAGCCTTGGTCATTTCGAGAATGTGCTTTCATGTGGACCCTTCGTTGTGACGAGGTTCGAAAACATTTGCCACATTGCATACAGGGGAATGGTTTCAATCCTGTATGCAGCCGTTCATGAGCGCGTAGGGAGGTCAGGACAGTGAATTGTTTGTGGCAAACCTAAAGGCAAAAATTAAAGATCATAAAACCATTGCTTAAAATAGAAACCTGAGCGAGGCTTGGCTTTCACACTGCTTATCTTATGGCTTGGCTTTCACACTGCTTATCTTATGGCTTGGCTTTCACACTGCTCATCTCATGGGTTGGCTTGTTGGCTACCAAAAGTTCGAAATCTTTTGCAGACAGTTTTTTGACTGACCATTGAAGAGAGAACATTAAATTCACTTTGTAAACTCTCATTGTTGAACCATTTCTTTAAAAATCTCTCGAAAATGTCTGGAAAAAAGGATGAAGCTAAGGCTGTACCATCCAAGAGAAACACTGAAGAATCCGCAGATAGTGATTCTGAAAGGACTTAATGGTGAAGAAGATGACAAAACGGAAGGAAAGCGAGATAAAAAGGTACGTCATGTTTGCTTTTAAATTGCAGCATCAACGATTGAAAATGTTAATTGTATGATTTTAGGCATTATGATTTCTTGCTTTCCCTGAAAACTGTCACCCAGGCGCAGTTCAACGACAAGAAATTCTTTGAGAAACTGCTCAAGGCTGGGAATGCCAGAATGACCAAACCAGTGGCTGCAAAAGAGTTCAGCTAGGAGAAGGGCGAGCTAAGCTATAAGGTCAATCAGCGTGGAACTTGGAGACCTCTGACATCCCTGAAATCGCAATCTACCCGGAATATCCAGTCAAGGACTGAAAACGGGAAACATCAAACTTATATTGGTATAACTATACCCCGGAACAAGATTAAAGGCAGCATTTTAATGCAATGTTTCAATTCTCAATACATGCCTAGTTATTCATACGTCAATCATTTAAATTGCAGGTATGACCCCTCGAGAAGTATGGGAGTGGGTGCGGAATGAAGATCCACCGAGAGGAACGTACGTGGGAGAAACCTTTTCTGCCAAGATTGGCATGCGAGAAGGACACTTCAAGGGAACTGCAGGCGGGCTCAGTGTTTCTGCTTTAAGAAATGATATGGATACTAACGACACACGTTGTTTTGAGGTGGCTGTCGTCATCACTGAAACGGAAGAGGAAAGAACTTGAGGAATACATAATAGTAAGTCTCAATATGCCTCTTCTTTCTCCAACTTTCTCTAACTAATTTGCTTTCTGTTTAGCACTATCTGGCCGCACAGGAAGAAGACAACCGTGACATGAAGCTGATAAACTTGAAGACAGACTTGAAGGTTGTCCCTGACCTTCGTGCTCGAGTCCGGAATTTGGTTGCTGCTGGCGAACCTCTCATACGATACGAAGAGGAAGGAGAGATTGACCCAGCAAATCGGTTCGACTTGGGATATATTTGTACCCCTGATAATTTTAAGGAAAAGAAGTTAACTGCAGTTTGAGTTTTTTGAATTATTTGTTTCTTGCTCGTATTTTTATAAACTATGACTTGGTTCTTGATCTAGCCTTCTATGAATTATGTAATGTGTGTATGCCCAGTGCGAAAAGTATTTAATCAATAAATGTTGATTTGTATCGTAATTCTATGTACCTTTGATCGACACGCTATATAATACGTATCACATACTTAGCATCCAAAGCAATTTAAGTTTAAAACATTTAAAAATCACAAACTTGGCACTCCCAGTCTTTCTGTCCAGAGTGTAGTTTCATATGAATTTTCATTGTTGACTTTACAGAAAACGATTTCTTGCAAATTGGGCACTATAAAATATAAAGAAAACAAATAGTAATTATTTTATACCAATAATTTAAACCGTCGAGTTTATTTTCCCCTCTCCCAATTTGGAATAATTTAGGAACTGGCAAAAAAATGTTTCTTACGGAATAAGGCTTCTCCAAGGTATGTGTGCGAATATGACGTATCAAATCGGAAGGCTTTTTAAAGGAAGTGTTGCAATTGTACGGACACAAGTGAAATTTAACTTGGCCCACTCGCTTAATCTTTACTGTAAATGCTGTCTTTTGTCCCGAATCATCCTTATGAAGAATAGTTACTTCCGTAAAAGTTTGAGATGTGGAAGCAGGAGGAGCAGCTATTGCATTACAGGGTGTAGTACTGCTAAGAAGTACTTGATCAGAAGAATGAACTGGTTCTGGTTGAGTTTCGTGAACTGTGGTCAACATCATTGTTGAAGGAAGAATGGGTGGCAGTCCAATAAACAAAAGGTTTGAATCATTGGTGTTGGTTATTGATGGCTCAGCAGCCGATTTGGTTTTCTAAAATTTCAAAAAATAAACAGTTTATATTCATAAATTCTACCTTGTTAAACTGGTTTGTTTTCTTACAGAATGAACTTTAGAAATGTGTGTATTTAAACTGGCCAACTTTTTGAATATGCAGGAACACTCTTCACATTTGAAGCATTGTTCTCCATCTCCAGGATTAATGTGGACCTTTAATACATGAGCTCGAAGATTGCCACGCTGACTGAATTGGCAGTTGCAGAGGTGACAAGTATGCCTTTCAAACAGAAAACAAAAAGGATCATGAACGAGTACTTGGAAAATGCAGAAGTTCATTACTTGAGGACACTTACGGTTTGAGTTTTTCGTGCATTGACAAAATGTGGCTGTCGAGGGTATTTTTTTGGTTGAAACTACGGCCGCATTGATTACACTGCATCGTCAACACATTAATTAATTCAAGTTTAACCGTCGTATAGCATCAATTGAATTGACTTCGATTCTTTTATTTTATTTTACATACCGCGTACGGTTTTTCCCCCGTATGAATTCGAACGTGACGGTTCAACTGACTAGGTTTTTCGAAACGCTTGGCACAAATGGCACACATCAATTTCTTTTTACTTTCTTTCCTGGAAGATTTCGTACTGACTGCAGGATCCGAGCTTGAGTCTCCTGTAACCGACGGATCAGTCACGGCTGCCTTCTGAGTTGGACGCTTGCGTCTTGTACTAATCAATTTCAATTGGTTTCTGACTGCAGAGTGTTCCTTTGAGTGATCCTTTGAACGAGAAAATATGTATGTAAATTTAATTATGTTCGAAATAAATAAATAATATGCATTGATTAACTGAGAAAAAGAAAAATAACATACTTTCAAAAGGGCAGCATGTGTAAACGTTCTTCCACACAATCTGCATCTATGGACCAAGGATTTAGTTGTTTTATGCTCCTCTGAAAAATTGTAGTAAAATGGGAGCATTAGAATCTTGTTCAAAAAATGATTATCAATCAAAATATGTGTATATTCATTATTTACCAAGATGGGTGTCTAATCGAGCCTTTGTGGCAAATTCATCCCCACACTCTACACAAACTAAGTTTTCTTCTTTCTCGTGAACTCTAATATGACTTTTTAAACTTGCTAATCTCGAAAATTTTGCAGGACATAATTTACATTCTAAACAACCCGACAGCTCAGCTTCGTGGATCATTTCGTGAAGCTTAAGATTGACCTCGTGGTTAAACGACATTGAACACAATGGGCATTGAAATTTTTTAATGTCTAAATGTTCAGATTTATGCCTTTTGAATTGAGGCCATTTGAGAAACACTTTTTCACAATCCGTGCATCGATATGGACCTTTTCCAAGAGGAGGATCGTGAAGGAAATCGGGCACAGGATCAGGCTGTTGGTTTTCGATTTCAGTACTATTAAGATTCTGTGAACTCCCACAAGACGGATTTTGGATTTTGGCAGAATCATTATTCGCACCCAGGTTTGACACAGATGACTTATTAGTGTCACCAGAAACAACTGTACTTAAAATTAACTTGGGCATCGACGTTGACAAAGTTGTATTTTCACCAATGACGCGTGTTGATCCAACGGCTATTGGTTTATTTGTGGTAGAAGCGGTTTCTTTATTGTATAGTTCCGTGGATGTCGTTCGATTAAAAGCTTGATTTCCTCCTTCAGATGAAGACGGCAAAGATGCTTTATTGCTTCCCTTGTTATTATTCTGATTTAGAGGCGTCAAAGGTAACTGCTGGCACAAACATGACATAAAATCATTTACCAATAGGAACAAACATAAAAAAAAAATAAAATAATCCTTTTCAACTTACAACACAATTTTGTGACTGGGACGTTGTTATCCCTGCCGTTGTAGATGGCCAAATACCACGCGGCTGATGTGATGAGGACACCGAGTGACCCCCATTATCCATCTGAACACTACCGATAAGCGCAGCAAATTGTGCAGGGTCTAAAACCAGAGCCCCATTCTGGTCCAGAATCCCTTTAAAGATCATTTGTCCACTCTCAAGATTGTCAAAGAAGGGTGAAATTCCCGAATCGAGGACAACTGCTCCCCCCTCGAAATATGTTTGTGGATATTCCTGAATCTCAAATGCCGTTGAGGAGGATGGCGTAGCCCCCAATTGAAGGATCGAATTTGTAACTTGTTCATGCTGACTTTCCCCCAGTACCGTCGTCGACTGAAGGTCATTGGAATGACATTTGTTTGTGGAATTTGAGGACTGCGGATGGTCTTCCATTGTCCTGAATTATAAAATTACATTAAATTAAAACCGATATTTACAATTTTCTATACATTATATTATTTTAAAAAGACGGAGCTACTTTAACCTGGTATGTTACTTACTTGGTGTAAAATCTGTCAAAAATTAAAATAAAAAATTACGCTAAAACGCTAATTGAAACATTTTTAAAAAATTCGTGTTTTTATAACGTCTTCACATTTTGAAGTCAAACGAAACTTGTACATTTCGTTGAATTGTTTTGAGACCAGAATTGGAAAAGGAGCGGGGAAGTGTGGCAAAAAGTGGGATACACCGATCAAAGAAACAATAAAACGTGTATCAGTCAATGAAGTAATAGTGAAATTTTGTCAATAATTTTGAAGTTTTGATAAGAGTGTTATCCACATATTGTTGATAGACATTGCAAAATGGGTCGTGGTCGTCCACCCAAGGGGAAAGGAAATGAATCCACGGTCAAGGGGAAGAAGAAAGGTGGACAGAAATCTGATGAGGACGAGGAGGATTTAGAAATGATTGATCTAGAAGACCAAGAGGAGGAGGAGGAGGATGGTAATGTCGACAAAAAGATGGATGGCGACGACTCTGCTCAACCTGCTTTACCAATTTCGAGTGCAACAAAACGGAAGGTTATCCTCCCCAATAAAGGTAGGCGACTCGCCTTTAAGGCGAGACATTAAAATATTCGTGGAAATATTTAGTAATGAGTAACACTCAACTGTTTATCTTTCTGTAATTTTGGCAGGGATTGTGGACATTGGTTGGGAGAATATTGAGCAGGTCATGTTGAATCATCCAGGTACGGGACAGAAGTCAGCTTTTCTCATTGATGCACGAGTCTCATTGTCGGAGGATGTGTTGTCTTCATCGGCACCATTTATTTTTGAAGTATTGACGATGGAACAGGAAACGAGGTAAAATTGGAAGTGTGTAGGAATTTGAGGTGAACATAAGATAATTGTGTATTTGTGGATTATCTAGGAGTTGGTTTGTTGGGGATTCGGTAGTTTCTGATGGAAATATTTATGTCTGTTCCCCCATCGATCCTTTATTCTTCGTTTTGCCTGCGTTGATGAAAGTAAGAATGACAATACACAAGTGCAGTTAGACTTCGATAGGGTGAGATTAGGAATACGGCTCTATTAAAGAGTAATTATTTTTTGCAGACAACACGCGCAATGCAGTTGAAGGATCATTTGGAGGAAACTATAAAAGGCTCAAAAGTTATTGATGCGATTTGTGATCGCTTGGATGCTTCTGGACAAATGGACCACATATCCAAGAAAATTGGTATTTCATTTTAGAATATATGACACGTATAGTAAAAATTGACATAACTAAAAGTACCTATAATTTCATTTTTCCTTTACGCGTAGTCTGTGATGACATAATTGCTTACAAATTCCTCGAGGATAAGACTTTGGAATGGCTGGCGTCAAAAGCCAAGAAAACTGCCGAGTTTTTAAAGAAAAAAGACATTACAGGGACGGAGGCATCCATGTCTTCCAACTTTACTAAAAGTTTGAGTGATTCGTCATCGGACAAGAAGCAGTGAGTTTTGGGCCCAGTTTTTATTTGCTTCCGCAATTGTTAATAAATTATTGGATTTCAGGGAAGAGTACTTGAGATATGCGTGTGAAATTGTTGAAGAGTATGTCCCAGAAATCTTGAAAAAGAAACTTTTTGAGTTTTTCGGATTGCCATTTGTCCAAGAGAAATTGAACAAGCGTAAAAGTGAATTGGATGGTTCTGATCCTGCTGATGCTTCAAATGCAAAAAAACTAAAAGTTGCAGATGTCAACGTTCAACCAACTGAAGACTATGGTACTTCGACCCCGTCCAATTTGAACAATGTGGTATGTGATAAAACAATTTCTAATCTGTAACTCGTTTTCATATTTCTTACCCCTTCATAAATCTTATGTTGTCTGGTTTGAATTTTGCAGAGTTCAAAATTGTCAACCAAGGAAAAAGAGTTGCAAAAAGCTGCCAAAGGGACACAATCCTTATTTAAATTTTTTGCAGCTAAAACCAAGTAGCAATATCTTGTGTATATTTTTTGCGATTTCTACACCTTTTTTCGAACGTGGATTTCCTTATTATGCGTCGTTCTTTATGGAACTGTTGCATTCATCCTGAATTCCAGGTTACGCGAAAGTGCCTAAGGATATCCTGTCATTTTCTTTGAACTTTTGCCAAACCTGACAATGCATTTACAAAACTTACTAACTAATAACTCATAAAATCTACCGCAAATATTCTTACTAAGCCATTTTCTTTGATATGTCGACATCCGCAAAATTTTTGTTATTGACATATATTATGTGCATGACCTAGTGAAGAAGAACTCACTCTCCATAAAATTGCACATGTCTAAAGAGTAAAAGGAATGTAATGTAGGACAAGGAAGTAATAATAAAATCGGAGCTTTGACATTTTGATAAACTGCCTCGTTTGTCGTGACTTGCCGCTTATCTTTTTTGTGAATAATGCCTCTTTTCTTGTCCAGTGACAGGAATTTATTGCGCTTTTGAGTGACCCGAACAATTTTATGTGCGGAATTTCCGACAAATTATGCATTTCACTGAATCCCAAACTGGCATACCATTTTCTATATTGCTTTATTCTAACATATTATAATTACATTTCTATGATTTTCATGAAAAACAATAAACACCAGATTATCTTTTACTCAAGTACCTCAAGCTAAAACCCCACCATACAAATTCTCACATTAATAAATCGATACAACAAAAGGACTGTCGTGTCTTTTTCATGTAGTCGGACAAAGGCAACCTTGATAAATACCAGAAAACTCGTCATTTCCGCGATGTCGTTCTCTTCCACGACGGGAAAGCAACAGTATGCTGTTAAGCTGTTTACCAATTTTTTTGATCACACAATGTAAAACTGGGACAAATCCGACCAGAGCGTGAGAATTAATGGGTTGAGTGAAAGCATGTGGAGAAAGTGAGACGAAATGCCCTCAATCTTTAGTCGAGCAACTGTTTCCTTTGTTGGTTGCATCTTTTTCTTCTTTTTGTTGTCTCTTTCCCGTCCAAGTCATTACTTGAATGACAATGGCCATGAAATCACCAGGAATCTCAATTTATCAACCATTCTAGCCTTGAATTAAATACCTATATGTACAGAATATTTATACTTCAAGTCAGATATGTAGTGGTCAAAATTTATTAATTTCCATGTGCTAGGTAGCTAATATCTCCTCATCTCGTGAGAAGCCATTCAGCGTTGGTCCTTAAATATTGTACAATAACTGAATTGCTCTTAAAACAAAGTTTTATAGCAGATTCAAACTTTTGTCTTGAAACTGAATAAAATAGAAATTATGGGACAATTATTTGCATTCTCCAGAATAATTGCATTGCTTTCTATGTCGCTGAGTACAAAATTATGGACTGAACTGCATGACAATGAGAACAAATTATTACAAATATTACAAATTATTAGGTTTGGGTAAAAAAAATGAGAATGATAAAAGAAAGTATACCACAAGGCAGACAGAGGTAATAGGAAAGAAATCAATTAAAGTGAATCCACTAATTTCATTTATTTGCATTGTTTGTTACAACTAATTCTTGATGGACTTGTAATGAAAATGTGTATTGTTTCAATTAGGAGTAGGCAAATGAAAAGACCAATCAAAGGAAATAGGTGAATTCTATCGAGCATTTTCTAATTTATATGAAAGTATAATCTCATGATAGCGATTCGCTTTGATTTTAGTCTTGCCGTGACAAAGAAACACAATTTAGACTGATGAATGGTTATTAGTAGGAGAACGAGACATTAAAATAATTAGCTCATACATCCAGTTCGAAATGCATGTCGAACCAAATTACAAAAGTACTTAAATTAATGAATGTTTATTTGTCATTGAGCTGCACTGGGTTAGTCTGATTGCAAGTGAAAGTAATTGCCGTCCTTGCTAAATATGTGATGACGATGAGAAAGCCATGTGCTCAGAAATGATGCGTGCACACGCCAGCATAAATTAAACATGTACACGTTTTTGTTTGCTTCATGGCGTTGTAATTAAATAGAATCGATTGCTTTTCAATTACTATGTTTAAAATCTACCTAGGTCACGATGTATCGGTATTACGTAAGTAGGTCCAGTATAAAGTTTAAAAGAGAATAGTTTGCATAGAAAGTTCGACATATCATTTGAATGAATGTTTAAAATATTTAGTGGGCTACCTTATCTTGATCATTTCCTGGTTTTACTCTTACTTTTGTTTTTATTTTTGCCCCAGATTCGGTTATTGGAAAATCAAGAAAAAAGCAATACATTATTACGTTATACGCTATTACTGTCATTATTATATTTTAGTCTGTGACAATGACGGAATGAAGGTACAATCGACATTTGCTAGAAATGTCGGTCAAGGAAGTGTGAGCCCAATAATTTGGAAATATTTCTAGCAAAAATCAAGGAGTTTCCGCTAGCGCTAATGTCAAGGTGCGGTTCCTTCATCCTTGAATTTGGATAAATTGACAGCCACATTTACAGACTGTTGCATTGAATTTTGTAAATGGCCGTTTTTGCTACATTTGAGATAATATAGAAAACTATGTTTGCCATTTTGTACGCTAGAATCATCTCGTATTTACTTTCTAATGGGCATTTTAAAAAGTCGCCTAATATAAACCATATTTGAAAAAAGCTTTCTACTTTTGTTTGATACTGTACTGGTAAATGGGATATGCGGATGGCGAAACAACCATCGCGCGTAATCCAGTATTTGACAAAAATACCTAAGATTGAGGTATTTTTTAGTACATTTTTCATTAATTAGCTGACAAGACGAGATATTGATTTTTAAAGTAATAACTCAAAGAATGGTTGCATATGCATAAGCGTTTTTCGTTGTAATAATAGCGCAGAGAATTCCTTTTATTATTTGATCAATGTTTTTAATAAAACTTTTATTAAAATATAATTTATCGAAGCTTTCATCATTCATAGCAATACAGATATGCATTGCAAATTTCGATTTTGTCAGTATTCATTCAAAAGGTGCATTACGTATTCATAAATGCTTTAGAATTCGTTTCCATCATATTACACACTAATATTTGTGTTTAATAAAATATTGACGACTGTTAGAATTCATATGAGTGAGTTCCATATTTTGTCGTCAGAAACATTACAAGCGGTGATCAGGCACTTGACTTTCACCCAACCGGTCAACTAACTCACCATACTTTCTCCAAGTGTTTGTGGACTTTCCTTGTAATTCTAGAATTTTATTGCGTGCCTTGATTATTTCTGGAGTTTCTCTTAGTTTTCTGAAGTGCTGTCATAAATTGGACAGCGCAAATGGAAACACTTTGGGATTGCATTCGCTTTCTCTTTTGGAAGTTGTTCATTATTATCGTTCCCGTTAGTTCCAGTCATTTTGTTTCTGGGATTGGAATTGAACTTTGCAGTGGGGTCGCTTCAGTTTTATTTCCCATGCACGAGTCCCAATATGCTGATATAACACAAATAGCTTTTCAATGACCAGAAGTGAGCGTCACACATGCCATTGCCACCAAGACCAGGCTTGATTGAGGTTCTTTGCTCTCTCCAAAATTGAAAGCATTTATTGGTCAGATTGACTCAGTTTGATTTGAATTGTTCATTATATGGACCCACTGGAAATGTGTTCATTTCTGATTTCGACATAGCCCCACCAATGGACATGTCACGCCACGCCAAAAAGGAATGAAAGTCAATGAACAGTAATTCACTAACGAACAGTTTCCTCGAGTACATTGCCAACCTCGTTGTGCCCAACATACGCCCCCAGACTTGGAGTGATGTCATCGATCTCATTATGGATATACTCGTTAGACTGGAATTGAATGAACCCCCCTTACTTCTGGAATATGGTGAAAACTCATTTGTAAATCTTGACATTTTCGATGGTAATTTTCTTTCGGGGTCGATACCTTATACTCAAAAGTTTTACTTTGCATAGTTAGTATTTGCTTGTGATTGAAGGGAACTGATTTGTATTGAGTTCCTTCCTTTATGGAGTTGATGGTTGGATAGTGATCAATGTCAGCCCTTTCACCCCATCAACATCAGCATCTGGCGTTCCATTGTATGTCGCCATACTCCCAAGACTAAACAAAGACATGAATAAAGAAGCGAAAGTTGTGGATATACCACGAATGGGTTTGTTCTACGGTTCGATCAATTCATTTTCATTCGTCATTCAGTTAACTGAAGGAAGGACAGTTAAAATTTTAATGATCTCGTATGGCTACGAGAAAATCTGCAATCAAACAGTTCTACGTCCTGTAAGAACTTGATATATGATACTACACTAGTGAATAATTGTAGTACTAGCACTGAAAGCCAACCTTTATCAAGATGATGGAATGCATAATGACCAATGGAAATTCGACAGTGAAGGGTATCAACTGTCACACCTGTCACTGAATCTTATTAAATAATGAATAGTTCGCTGCTCACAGGTCCTGATATCCCTTTTCACAGTTAGATGAAGTGAGCCCTTTGTCCGTTTCCTTCTTAATAGCTGCTTCTTAATATGCTAAAATCGTCTGTCATGAAAATGCTTTACTCGATTATTTTCATTCCTTCTTTACGTTGAAGGAAATGTGGCTATGATGGATGGCGATGGTACAAATAAAACTGTTTAATCTTTTAATGCAATGCTTTGAACTAAAATACGATTAAAGTAATTTGGATTGACTGTAAAATATATTTTGTTGTGAAATGTTTAACTTGAATTGTACTGAAAATGAATTCCTGGCTATGGCCAAATGGCAGCAACATAAGCAAGACACATTTTGATTAGTGCTCGCCAACCAACAATCCCTTTGTTGAGCGATAACATTTTGTTGTACCTCCTTCCTTATGGGTGAGATAAGAGAAAGCAATGTCGTTGGGCAGGTGAGGTGAAAGCGCCTGTGAATGCATAGGAGCAAATATATTAACTACTAACGAACTTCCTATAACTAACCAAACCAGCCACGTTTTGGGTTGGGTAAACAAGTGCGACTTTTTCTTTGTTAATGTGACTTTCTCCACCGGTCAGTATCAACTCTCATTCCCATCGGACTACTCTTATCCAAATAATACTCGATCTACAGGATTCCTGATATAAAAAGCGCACTCATATTCATCCAGGTCTGGGTGCAAAAACATGGTTGCCCCTGTGAATTAACCTATTTTTTCTAATAATAAACTTTGGATTATTTATTAGCTACATATTACTTGGTCCCCAATCCGGGTACAGTTCGAATGCAAACCAGTATAGGAGAAAGTCAGACTACATTTGGTTGTGCTCATCGTCTAAACGGAATATAGTGCAAGGACTTGATTTCCTCATACTTAGGTGAACTGAACTGAACAGAATTATTGCTCAAGTATTTGCTGCACTGATTCTTGAGCGATTTCTTTCGTGGCTGCAACTCCTTCGTGAGTTCATGCATTTGTTTTTGGATTGAGACGGAACATTCCCGTTTTTTACCTGTGCTTGGGAGCATGACATGGCGTGACATGGTGAATTAAAGACGGCTGTTTAAAAAAGTCAATTTCCTTCAAGTAAATACGCAGAAGCACAGTCCGGTCATTGCATTGCATATTTAAGTTCTCTCATTCACGTGGAAGCTTTGCAAGTGTTAAGCAGCTTATTTAAATTGAATGCAATTGTGATAATGTAGAGACATAAAATACCCGGTTTTAATTGATATGTGTGAAGATTAAAATTTTGGTGAAAGTTCGTCACAATGTGATATTCCACCCAATCAATTACTTTCAAACGAAAACTCCATGTACCGAACTCGTCAACATTTTCTTAAATATTTTATGGCCGTAGGGAATTTAACAACTATTTTTGCTGTGATCTTCTCATCCTTCCGTGAAATTCTCATTTAATGCTAACGGAATGGGATGCGGAGTGAGCAAAAAAAGTGAGGCTGAAGTTTTGGGAAATACAGTGACGCAGAACGGAAATGCTCATGGTAAATCGAAAAGCAATTCATCAGCCGCCAACGGTAATGCAGCGAATGGTAAGCAAAACTAAATTAATTGGTTACTGGGAAAAATTCAGAAACAGGAACATTCTAGAAATTGATATTTAAAGTTTACTATTATAAATTACAATCTGGCCAATAGCATTATTATTCAGAACAAAAATGTCATCGATAAATATGTCTCCTTTCTCGTGTCTAGGATGAGGGTGGAATAATACAAGACTCGAAATGAGATTTTAATCGTGAAAATTCATTCATTTCAAGTGTATGCTCGATTAAGTTTTATGTAATCGTACGCGTGCAAATAGCATATATATGTCTGCAATTTGGACAGAAAGTTGTATAATTGAAATACAAAGGTAAAACGAGGTATGCTCAAATCTTGACATTTAATTAACCAAATATCATTCCTAATGTCTTCTTTCATTCTCACTTTGACTAAGTATAATAATTTTGACTTCATTTGTTTATATAGTAATCCAAACGAAGTAAATGTAGCATTTGAATTTTAGAATTTCAACAAGAATCACAAATGGCTATTTTAGTAGTTATGTTGAATTAAGAAGTGGGAATCATCAATACTTTTCTTAATCGGCTCATGAACCACCAACTAAAAACTTTTTCTACAAAACTTTCTCCGTTGAAATGTGCTTTACGAGTATCTGTAGAAAGCGGAATTCTTTTGACGTTGAACCTCATTAATAAATATTCATTTTTAATGAAAAATGGATAAATGTATTGACTTTTTTGGCTCCTTAAAGCACTTATCCGTACGTGTAACTACTCAAGTTTGTTTGTTCATAGCCAAGTGGAACAAACCTCAAATATGAAAGTTGGGGTCGAGGTTATTTGCTGCAAGTAAAGTAGGTTAGCCAAAAAACAGATTTAGTTTGCACAGAAAGTTCCCACAACATCCGTTTTACTTTCACCAATGTTGGAACGGGGAGGTACAATTTCCTTGCGTTATTTGCTTTCTAATCTATTCATGTCGATGGCATGTATTTTATTCATGGAAAGAGATTTGGGAGTTGTGAATGTGAACTTGTTAAGAATTTCTTAAAACGATTCAGCAATACTTTGAAGGGTTTGTACGTTATTACGTGGGCGGCGACATGTTTTTCGACTTACTTAGAAATGAATACTGCCATTACTTTAAGTGGCTTGATTTTGATTCAGTCCTTTCTTTCTTTAAAGTTTTTACTTGGAAAATTCATTAGGTTGTAGGAAGAAAATATTATTTTCATTTAATTCTGAGTGTTGCACAATCATGCTCAACGTATTATTGATAAGGATTTAGTTGAACATTTTCTATTTCCAGTTTCTTTGGTTAGACTTTTGTATATTTCTCCCCATCCCC
>JAAXNX010001510.1:0-17503 GCA_036491905.1 Folsomia manolachei | reverse complement strand
GTAAAAATTTGGAATCGATATGACAAGTGGAAAATGGATTTTCGTTGCGTACAGACGGACAGACGGCCGAGACGGGTACATAAGCACTTCGCCTCTGGCTCGGGCTAAAAAGGGTTAAAAACTTTAGAGACAAAAATTTCTAAATAATAGTGCACCAACGCTTTTATTTGTACTTGACATGGGTTCCGGAATCCCATTCCTTCTTTGTCAATTTGGTTGACAAAATTAATTTAGATACATTTTATCCTTCTTCCAATACAAATATAGTGCAATTCCTCCACCAATTGTTCCAAAAACGCCCAGCCCAACAACGACCCATCTTCCGATCTTTGCAACTTTAAGAGGGATGACATACATGGATTTTAATTTGTTGAGAAGCTCATCATTCAGTTCGGCAGTCTATAGTTTGAAAAATATTTCAAGATTATTCCTCAAATAACATTCTTCCAAGTAAACTTTGGTACTAACCTCTTCTACCCAGATAAAGGGCCAAAATCTTCGCGGAAGTGTTTTAAATTTTTCACCCATATTTTGAAACGGTTGGGATTCGACATTTATTTGAATTCTTTTAGCCCCTCGTAAAGGCACACCCAAAGTCTAAGGTTATATTTATTATTTAATTGAAACATCTGTATTTATCTAATGTCTTTACCGGTTCTAAGTCTAAGAACGTGTCATGTTTTTCTTTGTTTGGAGTCATCCCTATCACTCCACTACTCACAATTTCGGAACTTTCCAAAAAATGGGGTTTTGATAACACCACGGGGGCACCTAAGACACAAATTAAATGCATGAATTTAGTTGTAATCAAGTTAAAATTTAAGCATTTAACAACTTACCAGTTTTGCAATTTCGCAATCTTAGTACTCCACTCGGTGCGCAAGTGTCTTCGAGAGGAGGCCGAGGTTTTACGCAATAACAATCATTTTCTGGAATTCATCATTTCGATGTTCATGAAGTTGAAAATTTTGTAAAAATTGAATTTTTATACCTGGAAACTCTTCCGGATTTGCAAAAAGTTCTTTAGTAGCTGTAAATCGATACGTTGAAATTCCTCTGAATTCTGAATCCTTTTCATAAGCCGCCCTACAATTCATAACCTTTCATTAGTCACTTTGTTCCTTATCTTATTTCCCTTATCTTACCAAACACTCCTACAAACTTCCGTGGCATAAACGTAAAGCCGGTCAGTCTTCTCGATAAATGGTGCAAAGAAAATGCCATCCCCTCCCTTGAATTGATTACAATCCGGAGTTTTCCAAAGATTGCCCAGCGTCTCATTCCTATTCACGGAACGTAACGAGTTAATCTTAGTCTTGTCCTTGACACCGCTATAGATTTCCCATAAACCGTCGGAATTGGAAGCGTTTTTCTGCGGAGTTAAACACAAAATTTTTACAAACTTTCCAAAAAATCAATCAATCAAATTTTGACACAACCCACATTGACAAAGGGTGCAAAGGCATAGTAAGCCCTTCCATTCACGATTTGGAGCTCGGGTGGCAGTTTAATTTTGAGAATATGTTCAACAACATAGAGGATAACATTGTACACAAAATTGAGCCGAACACCGAAGGCTGCGTCCCTTATTGCAACACCTTTACGAATGAATTCCTCTCCACTTAAAGGACCCATTATGATTTCCTGGAACCATGATAAGATTAATTTTCAAAATGTTCCTTAAAATGAATTCATGAATAATACCATTATTGTTTTGTGGGTAAGTGGCAGATTTGGGATTGTGTAGATAATTGTGGCGACGGCCTACAAAATTAATGACAAAATTAATGACAAAATTAATGACAATTAGCTAACCTTCACTTAATTTACAGAAACATCACTTACTATCAGAGGAGCATTGATAAGGTTCACAGTGTCTGTATCAGGACCTACGGAGAGTTCTCGAACAAACTCGTAGGAAATGTTTTGTCGAAAAAATACCGTGTCACGCTCCTTATCCGGTGCGATGTCATATTTAACGCGAGTTTCCCTGTAATTGGAGTGAAACAGAAGTGTCTTATTAATGTCATAAAATTTCTGACCTGTCTCAATTTGAGATTGTTTCACATACTTGTAGACGTAAGGCCCTTTCTGGAATTTGACAATGAGAAAAGTTCCAAAATTATTGATGGACTTTAAACAATTTTTAGTTTTTGTTGTTCTCACCTCTTCGTATTTTGGTATGGCACTCCAATTCCCTTTGGCGTAATCCTCAATATTCGTAATTTGCCACATATACATCTTAAAGTGTATGGGAAGTGGGATATCCTTCCAGTTCTCATAAATTAATGTCCCATTTGTTAATTGGGATTCCTGAAATTCATAATGAATGTAGTTAACAAAGGAACAGGATCAATTGTACGGTGTGAATTACCTTCTCAATCATAATTTTAATAACAAAGGGTAACACAACCCATCCTAAAATTGTGCCTAGGATCAGGAGTACCACTCCAGTTATTGTGATGCATAAGCTAATTTTTACTTTTTTCTCCATTTTGAGAAAGTTTAAACTTAAAGTATTAAGGAAAATAAAAATTATAGGACCAAACCCTATAAGGTGCTAAAAACTCTCACACACCTTATTCAAGGGTTAATTAAAATAATTAAACAAATCATTTAAACTCCAATATGTCGATAGAGTATTATCGATTATGGATCGATTGCATTACTTCAGTTTATCGACTTTAAATGGTGATATGATTGATAAGAGAATAAAAGTGTTTGATTCTTTGTTCCATGTTTAACTAAACAGATTATGTTTTTGGTTATGTGATGGATTCCCCAGCTAACAATAAGTATAGTTTAGGAATGTGTGAAATCGACATGTTATCAAAAAATATATAAATTTTAATCGCGATACAATTGGTGGCAATCAGTCAATCAAGTCTCAATACTATTATATGTTCGATGCTTGATTATTTAAAAATATTGCACTATTTCGCACAAAAGTGTTGCAGTCAAAGATTTAATGACTAATTTACAGTAAATGAACGGGCCAATTAAAGCACAATTAAACAAAGAATTTCACACAATGTTCACCATTTAATTGATTTATTTCAATTCTTCTTTTCACATTCGTATATTCTCTCCCAAGACTTAAAAAAATCGAAATTACTTCTTTCACTGGTTCAATAATACGCAAATAAATACGTCTTTAATTTTATGGCTATTACAATGTGAAGTAATTACTTTCTTTTCGTAGTTTATTCAGTACGGTATGACAATGACTTTTAAATTCTCTACTTAAATTAAATAGCTTATCAGATCACAGATCAGTCGGTTCAATTACAATCCATTCCTTTTAGCAGTTGTATAATAATACATTAACTTATTTCGTACTTATTGCTGACATTTCATATCACATTTAAATTCCTAATAATTAATTTTGCTCCATGCCCAGCTACTTAGTTCTAAAATCATTTCACTTGTTTCGTTACTCTTAATTTAAAAACTTTTCCGCTACCTAATGGCTCGACAACTATTAGATCTTTGGACAAATTGCAATTTTTTAGCTTCGACTTTAGACTGCATTCCGCAATCCAGACTAATTTTCTTTACCAATGTAGACGAATTTTTGATAAAAACTGAGCCATCCCCAGCACCATCCGGACTAGAAGCATTTGAAGAGAGAGGCGAGGATTTTCTGGAGTACGGGATTTTCCCACGGTCCAGTCCAACAGCTTCCGCAATTTGGTTGAGATATTGCGGAAATCTTTGAGAAATAAAGGCATCCACGGATTTCATGGGAGACGACACACTCAGTCGGAAACTTCCTCCGTATTTTATTAAAGTGATTGAGATGCCTGTGGAAGAATAGCAAGATGAAATCATTGATAACCATCGATTGATAAGTGAAATATTCCATAAGAAACTTACACATATTGGACTGCGGCGGCCTCCAAAATGTAAACTCTTGAACAGGCTGACCCCAAAATGTCAGATGAGGGAAGGTCGAATTTGTATCGACCAGGGTGAGATGAAGAGGGTAAAGGTCACCCAATTTTTTTAACACTAGGGAATCCGCAACACTTGTAGGAAGGAAGGCGGATGAGAATTTGATAAGGTAATAGAGCCCCAATTGTTTCCATCTCGAGAAGGTGTGGACTTGCTCTTCCAAGTTCTGAAACATTTGGAAAAATACCATTTTTAAAGAAATGTTCTTACAAAAAAATAAGAATCTCTACAAAAAATAGGAAATTACATGGAGTTCTTTGGAAATATTGCAAATTCGGGTTGGCAATTCCACGAGTTTTTGACGATAGGACGAAGAAGGCGTTGAAGTTGAGCTGCTTGAAGAAATTGAGGCACCTAACTTGATTGGATTTTGAATGGAGTTCTACAAAAATTTAGAAGATTTTATAAAATTTTATGAATATTTTTATGAACAAATTATTTTTTACTCACCTCTTGATAATAATCCTTTAAAGCTAACGAAACTGCGGCAAGAAATATGACAGACTCTGCCTCAGCGGATTCCAACTTGGAAGCTATCTCTGCCAGAAAATGCGTCGGGAGTTGTTTCGACCACGACACATTTTTTGTCGAGACCGTGGAATCTCCACTCTTTCGATATAACCCGACTCGATTTGGTGATCGGCTTGTGAGACAAATTTTAAGAAGCAGTTTAGGACAGTAGAATATTCCACAAAGGATTTCAAATAGATTCAGAGAATATTGTTTCAAATTTTGGAATAATTTCGAAAGTTGAAGTCCTTTTACTGCCAGATTTTCTGACACTTCAGAAATCACCAACTTTCCCAGGGCGAGACGTGAGTGAAATTCGACTTGTCGTTGACGAAGGGTTATCCAACTATCGCAGTCCAGGAAGAATGATTCCATGCCCTGATACGAAAGAAATTTAAAAAATTAGAAAATAATAGCCAAAAATTCAATACCTTTTTAGACTAACCTGCGACAAAGATTCCCAAAAAACGCGACTCTTATCCTTCCAGCACTTATCTTGTTCTTTAATTCCGTCCCCATTTTTTGACCTTTCGCCCAAATCTTGCTCCAACTCACAAGGAATGAAGTGACCTTCGTCCCTAAACTCGGACTCTACCTCCAGTGCCCCCTCCTGCCCCAAACTGCTTATGAACATACTGACCACAGCCTTTTCTCGGAGGAGGAGTCGGTGAAATCTGAGCAGGACGAGGGTGGAGGTACTCGGTTTTTTACCCGTGTGTCCGCCTGACCCACTTGACGGTAATGGGATGAGAGTGATACCCCATGGGGAACAGGAGTGTGTTGGCAAGGGAGTTGAAACCAGGGTGGACACATATCTTTGGAGGACAGACGCTCCACTAAGTTCTCTCAAAGGTTCATCGGTTATCAGGATATCATGGAACTTGGACGGAGCCAGAGTTAGGTGATTCTCAATTTTAAAGGACGAAGGTTCCCAGCTCAGGACCCGGAAACGGGAGAAAAGTAGGTGGGTAAGAAGACCGAGTTGGGAGGAAGGGGCACGAATTCGGGAATCTAGGCCGGATCGTATGCTCTCCAGGTCTAGATGACCCTTCACCCAGATTAAGGATGTGACCAGATCGGATTCTATGCTGGTTTGGGGAGACTTTCTAAAACAAGTAAGAACATATTAGAAATTTAAATTCTGTAAAAATAGCTAATTTGCAAGAATAACTTACCTTGGTCTAAAATCGTCACAAATTATAGCGCCCGGATAGTATCGCTTGACTAGGATTAATTGCAATTTCCTAAATATGTGTATAGCTGCAAGAAACAATACAATTTGCAATCGATTCCTTATTTTTAATTAAAAAAATCGCAACTCACCACAAAATGAGACTAGAAGCAGTGGAACTGCAGCGATTAGAAGTAATAATACGGCCACATTGTAAAGTAAGGTTAACAGTGAGGACACCCACTTCCGGAGAGTAGGATGTTTTATGTAAGCTCTAGCATCGGACACATATCCCAGCGTCCGAGCCCTTAGACTGGAATATTTTGCACTTCTGTAGACAATGAAGGGAGCTGCAGAATAAGGTGAGGGAGGCCTTGGTGGAACTGTCCGGTTAAAAAGTTCACGTCGTCTGCCATTCTCAAGTTTTAATTGGTTTGGGCTCTGAGAAAAATGGTCCATTCTTTAAACGGTGTGTGGGGCATGAGGCTGGAGGATTTTTGGTGGAACTTGCGTCACGTA
Source organism: Folsomia manolachei (assembly GCA_036491905.1). NCBI lineage: Eukaryota > Metazoa > Arthropoda > Collembola > Entomobryomorpha > Isotomidae > Folsomia > Folsomia manolachei. The sequence continues at coordinate 11,349 of JAAXNX010001510.1, read as the reverse complement.
CTTAATTGGACGATGTTATTAACTGCAAAATTAGAAGAAATTATTTTAAATTGTGTTTTTACTCAGGGTAACGTCGGCATCGCAATATGAATATCTTTACAAGGAATCCTGATTAGGATCAAGTAATGTTGCAAGCTTAGACTTTTCATAGAACATGCAAATTCACTGTGTTACTACAATAGAGCACTTTTAGAAGTGCATTCGTAAATAGAATCAATTCAACCACTTTTTTGTCTAATATTGGTCAATATGTTTTTAAAGGAAGTACAGAAATCCAATAAGTTATTATTGTTTTTTTTAAACAAGGAAGAAGGAAAGATATTTGCAACAATTTTTTGGAGTGGCTTTCCTTGCAATTTTACAGCAGTGGTATTGTTTTTGAAGCAATTTCATGGTAGGCTAAAACTTTTAACTTAGAGTAAAATTGGACACATAGAAACGTGAGTTGTATAAAAACAAAGAAATATTTAAGTAACTGCAAGGTCAGGGTGTGAGAACAAAGTCACACTTTCAAAATTAATGACTTGCATCATTTACAAAACACTAACTGCTCCATTTACAAAATGCATTTACAAAATGCAGGGTAATTTAAAATGTAATTAAACTACACGTGTAGCTTGACACTGGATACTTTAGTTGAACCATTTTACAAATTCTGGAAAACACTAATTTGAACAAAGATTACTGTAAACCTACCATGCAAATACTTATTCCCAAATTTTGTTGTATCCAATTGCTACAAAACGTTATGAACAACTGAATGCAACCTTACTAAAAAACGCCTGCTTCCATCAATTACCAGGATTAACTACATTGCACTATTTACTGATGCAATTCCTAAATCCACGTAGAATAACCTTTCCGACCCATCCTCCACTACAAATGATACAGACTCAGCAAAACCATAATTTACGCACACAATAAATCTCCATGAATTGCAGATCCACTTGAACTATGTATTCACTGAACCAGTCAATTCACCAAAGTCCAATTTCCGCTGATTTAAATTCCAGTTGCACGCTTATCAACTCATTCTAGGTTATCTCCCTGAACAAACTTCACCTGCAATTGGAATTTGTAGAAAGTTCCAGAATTATTGCAGACAAGATATTCCAGAGTGACATGCAACAAAACTGGTTCACTTCAACCTGATCCATTGTGGACCAAAAACAATGGGAATACGCACACACTTTTAATGAGAAGAATAAAGTAGTGTTCATGTAATTCTTGTGCCAGTTGGTAGTAAACGTGCAATACCATTAACTCCTGATTGCCTGGAACAAGTGCAAATTCTCACGTATTCAGACAGGTTGCATAATTGGTTTGGTTTAGCACGTAGAAAATATCCAACATTAATTTTGTTGCCTGTTTTGTGGCAAATTCAGCCTCGTATTGTTTGTCAAATACTTGCCTGGCCGTGATGAATATTGAATATATTGCGAAAATGGGGCGTTTATATTAATCAATTACTTTGTACGATCGACAATTATTTCTAATCCAAAACTAAACAAATTCCAGTGTTTGTAATTACACAAATATTCATACAACCTCAAAAGTTGTAGTCTTATCTGAATTCCATTCAGTAATATGCATCATCTGCAATTTTACTCTCGCTCTGTAATATCGAAAACAAATTAAATGTTGACGACTTCTCATTTGACCTAGGACAGATTTTAACTGCGTATGTATGCCGTATTTAAGGTATGAATGGTATTATTTCTGCCTAAATTAGCTTTACTTACTAACCATAAGCCTTGAGTTTCCAAATCCAATGACACTACAGGATTCGTTACAGATTCAACGAGGTTACTACTTAATAAGTTATTTGTATAATTTATAAAATTTGGAAATCCTAGATATCACCTTTCAACCTATTTTAAGCAAACTCAATTTCCCGTGTAAAAAGCAATCTGTAACGTTTAAATTGCACAATAACTAGTCACAAAATAGTCGCCAAAATAGCGGATGCCAACACGAACTGGAGAGTCTAATTCCATCAACTCAATGCGTTACGAATGTCAAGAAAAATGCTTTGCTTCGGAAATTATACATAACCGAGGCAGGGGTGAAACAAAGGACAAACATTTGGGCCCAGGAGACCAAGTCAAAGTCAAAGTTATCATTTTGTCCACAATTGAACGGACATTGTCAATCGGAAATCGATTATTTTTATGTAGACTGTACCTAGGCACTTGATGAGTAAAATCAATATCATTCCAATTTCAACAGGCACTCATTTATCCTTATATTTGAAAACATTTTAAAATCTCGTTAATAAATAATTGCTTCCTACAAAAGTGCCAGTTATTTCTTTGAGGCATACATTACATCATTCACTGCTAATGAGCATACCTGGACAAAACCACTTAACGGCATGTTACATGAATTGCAAAAAAACTGCAAAAAATTGTGTTCAAGATGAGGAATGTTTGTTTCGCCAAACAAAGCAAGAACCAAAATTCACCAAAACCAAAAGACTCCGCTGATTATCCAGACATATTAAATTAATGAATGATGTCGGCGCTTAAAGAATCCTTGTATTTTTGCAAAAATTATTCACATCGAAAATTCCAATTCACCTTAGACTTTTTCCGCTCAAAATTATTTCGGTACGAAGACTCACAAATTACTAAGCTATTGTCCCCACATTTTTACAACTTGACACCCATTTCATCACCCTCCCTCTTTACCACTTATCCTCAATTGTACCGCAGACACTTGCATATAAACCACAAATTGCAAATATATGTCACAATGCAACTCTTAGGAAGGAGGTGAGATGAGAATATCTAGCAATTTCTGGTAACGGGTTTACCAACCAGGATTCACATCACTAAATTTCTCTTAACACAACTGCCCACACCAGACCAACTCCTTTAACTAACTAACCATCCCAAGATAACTTCCTTCTTAGTAAGATAAACCATGAGATAAACTGCTGCACTTCGGCCTAAACAGTGTACCTACATACCTTGATTACATATCAGTGAAGATGTTCACCCAAAACATTATTAACAAACTTAAACCTTAAAAATGATACATGAGATAAAACCCTTGTATTTTTGGTTAGTTGCCAGTTAGGCCAAATAATGTATCCTCCATTTTACCCTAATACACCAACATAGTTAAAGTTTTGATCTAATTTTAAAGCGGACTTTGTCCTTTACAGGTACATAGGTGCAGCAGGTGCAGACGAGATTGTATTTAGGCACTGATAACGCACCTTACAAAAATAACAGGACATTTTTAACCATCACCATTCCCATTCGTATTCTTGTAATCACTCTACCGAAAAGTTTGTAAGGTGACGGATGCCCAACTATCTGTTGAAATGGATGTAGCCTAAATTTAAAACTTTTTACAATGAGCATTAAATTAAAATATGCACTTTGGAATTGAGGCGTGATTAAGTGACAATGCTTAATTCAAATTCTTCACTGCACCTAACCTACTTACATTTAAATGGAGGATGTACTCAATCTTTGAGAAGATTTGATTTGTGTAAATTTATTTTGTTCTAAATCAGGAATGTAAGTATCTAATTGTAAGTGTGCGCAATTTTAATGCGTTTTTACAAATTGTCACCCTTGAAAAAGTTTTGTACATCTTAACCTCTCTTACTTTACTAATATGTATTACTCAACCTGGCTTATCAAAATATCTCAATCTTGACCTTATGCAAAATGAGCAGTATTATTGGGTGATTAAAGAGTTAAGCTTATTTCATAAGCTTATTTCATAATCTCCTGTGACACTTACCCTCTGATCCAACGTAGCCACGGACGTATTGGGATAGTACTGAATATTAACTGGTTTATTTATCAGTTTGGATGTCACTTAACATAACACTTAACTTCAACCAGTTAGTCAATTACAGTCAACGTACTTTATCCAAAGTTAACAGATATTTGTGGCAGATCGATAATTTGCTGTGCACATATATTTGTCCAGAATACTAAAAATATTACAACCACAATTTGGCTGCGGATATTTAGTTGCGGATGTAGACACAAATTTTACCAATGTCTGTTCACCATTAAAATACAAAACCTCCGTAAATTTACCAATGTCACAAAACAATCCTGCCGGTAGTCGTGGTTGAATACAAGTAAAAAAAGAATCTAACACGGCAATTCTTTCGCCTCACTCCCAACAATGTCAAGCAAACCAACGACATTCATTAACTACAAAGTAATTCATAGGCTGGTCACGACGAGACATTGGAATTCCAATTCAATTTTAAAAGCAGCCCATGAAGAAAGTAAAATGCAGTTCAAGTCAGTTGTTAGTTAGTAAGCAAACGAGTCGCATTTAATATTAGTGATTTCTTTATCACAGAAGGGTTTATGAACTGCGTCAAACAATTTGAAACTTGTTATGAATGAAGACAGAGAGAAAAGGTTGCTTACATGTAAAAAGCAAACCAAGTCATGCTACAAGCTTATTTAACCTGTGGCATTGTATCGTATCCGTCTTTACAGAGTTGTTTTAAATGCACAAGTTTTAAATGCTCAAACTAGTACCAAGCCCATTAATATTGCAGTTCAATCCAATTCGATACACATAAATATTGCAACTTTCTTTTTCCCGATTGTTTTTGGAAGTTGTGCAATACATTTTGGCAATATGTGAATTAAGGCATTTTATTAAAAAAGTTCCATAATTAGACTAAACGCATAAAGATTATTTTACAATCCTTATCTCAATCTCATAAAGATTGAACCGCATTAGATTTTAAGCGGAATGCAGACAAATATCTTTCTCCCAACCACACTATTGACGCAGCACCCAAACCAAAACCAAAAAGATACCTAGGCCCTTTTAAATGTTTTAATTTCACTCCATCCCCATTTGAAGGCACTTCGGTATTATTTGCACTTTTTCGATTTTTGACGCCTCCCTTAATAATTGCATTCCTCTTGGCACGCAGATCCATCTCATCCCATCGCAGAGACAGTCCTGTCGCCACCGCGGTTTGAGTCGCGTAATGAAAATTTGGTAGAAGTCGAGACCTTGATTTCGTAGCAATGTTCACAGGACCGTAAAATAAATCTTTAGGCGATCCTCTAAGGGGGCTATTCTCCAGCCGATACCCATTTCGAAGTAGATACAATTTGGCTACAGCATCATATGTGGCACAGACAAAAATATCTTTGGAACCAAGGACTTTTGCGAGACATCCAAATTGTTCTGGAAATTGTTCCATTTTTGAGTAAACCTGTCCAGCAAAAACTTTGTTATTAATCCAGTCCCATAAGTAATTGCAAAATTTGTAGCGTTACCCTTTTAAATATCGAATTTTTCGACGTAGAAAAGATCTCGTATATGAAACCAATCACAGTAAAACCACATTTCACATCCATCCCCAGTACCTGTTTGAGATCGTTTGGAAGTATCTCAAAAGTTTGAATGGTGAGATGACTCAACCATTTTGGAAAGATAAGTGCAACTCAGAACAAGACAGCAGAATATCCAGAGCATGATTTGAACCCTTTGAGATAGCAGAACACGCACATGTGAAGGGATTGTGGGACATTGTCCAACAAGCGTGGCAAAAATGTATTGCACGAATTGGTCAAATGGCCAACATTCTTGGGGATCTAAAATAATTGTTAATCAGTTAAAGTTGTATTTTGAGTTTGCAATAAATTACAAAATTACTTTGAACCACAAACCACCCCGCAAACCAAATCAATCCTATCGTTGCTGAAATACAGCTCACAAATAGCGTCCAAGTGACTGCATTAAATGGCCAAACCGCTCCAGTGGACTGGGTCAGTTTTCGTGCCACCCGTGAAATTAGTTTGACTGGTTCGTCCTTAAGGGAGGAAGTTAGTCCAAAATTTCGAAACCTGATTTCACTCATGGAAATCGGCATAGAAAAATCTGCAATGTTTTCCTCAATTTGTCCTAAACTTCCGGAAAACTTTCCTCCAGGTTCCTGAAATCCTGTGCCTCCTTCTGTCCACTAATGCGCGATAAGATCATAATGAAACTTGATAAGTAAGCCTTCATAAAACGACTACTAATTTTAGTAAATTACCACAACTGTGTAGGTAAAGTTCATGAATTCCATGAGATATCTGAGATGATAGATGCAGAGTCCGTCGTGTTCCACCCATTTTATAAGGGAACCTTGCTCAATCTTAATAAAGGATATTTTTGATTTAACCTGATTTGAAAATGATATTCGAATAATTGACCCTCCAAAATTGGACTCGTTATCGGGCCAATTTTTTAGTGAATGCTTTAACAAACACTCATTATTAGGCGAACACGATATTACTCGATTATATTTGAAGCGCAGTAAAAAATTCTGCCAATCCCTGGATGGTGAAGAGTCTTCCCAAATTTTATTGGTGATGAGTATAACTTTGTCTTCGTCTGCATGAATTAAAGGCATTGTTTTTGTTAAGGCTATCGATTCCAGGAGTTGGCTGGCTTGTAAGAGTTCATCAAAGGTGTCACATGCCAGGATTAGCATAACTGTAAATAAATTGGTCGCCTTTCTCCCAACATGTCTGCTAGTCTGGTAAATTTTGTGATTATTTGTGGAATTAAGATCAAAATCAAGCCCAAGGGAAACAAAAGGTAGTAGGGAAACACTCAACGGAATAATGATATCATGGTTGACTGGAATGATATTAATACCTTGACAGTTTTTAAACAATTACACATTCACTGGCATACTTACCAAATTCCTCCAAATATTTGCCCTTGTCAAAACGTATCAATAGCAAATTGGTGTCAAGAGGTGTTGCACGGCAAATTGTTTTTTGGAATATTTGGAATAAAGTGAAATTAAATACAAACATGATACGAGATTTTTTGATGTTCATTCTTCGATATCCATATTAAAGAAATTCGAAAATAGGTCTTGTATTTTAGAACGCTTGAAAATAGATATGTCGGAAGGAACGCTTTTGTGGGCCAACGAAGGAATTGAATGGCTTTACATAAGAATAATCGGTTAGATAGTTGTAAATAGTGTCCAATCATGTGAGTGGTTCCAACAAATAGTAATTTATTTTGTTGATGTACTTTTGACCCAATAATAACCCCAAGTATTCAGCATTAAGGTTTTATCACGTTTTTGACAGAGCCTTGAGCATTTTCTTTGCCAAAAAACAAACGTTTACACAGTAATTTCAGGCATTATAATTACCTCAACATAAATAAATACAAGCTCATTTCCAGGTAATGCTCTTATTAATGCAGAAATACAAATGTTCATGTCTTGTTCATTTAACTTTCTATTGTCAACAATTGGAACAATAATTCATATCGTAAAGAACAGTAAATAGCTTATTAAATTGACCCAGAAAATATATCATTATACGTGTACCTACAATAATGTATAGTTGACCGATTCGAAACAGACTTTGTCTCTCTACATCCTGTAGAGAACAATTTTAAAATACAATCCCTGGAATGGGACAATCGGACAATGGTTTAATCAATCAATGAAATAAAGATGAGAATGATGACCATTTTATAATGGTCTGCCTGCAAAGGTGTAACAGTTCAACCACTGACCACTGACGAAATACTTTGTTCTTGCAATAAGTGATTTAGATTTCATATCATGATATGTATAATTTGGGTTTACACGACCTTGAATTTATTTCGTGTCCAGTACTGGAGCCTCAATTCAGCAAACTTGTCTGTTAACTGTGAGTCCAATCTATTGTTTTTCACATATTATCATTCATTTTACCATTTCGGCAAAATGATCAACTGCTCATTCATGCCCAGAAATATTAGTATATTACAATTTGCAGTTGTTAATAATTTTGTAATAAATTTTTATGAGCGTTAATGAATGGTTTTGTGTATCTTCTAGTAAATATCCAGCACAGTAGTGATTTGCGCTATGTACCAGTACTTGCAATTTGCAATGCATGAATTACATGCAATCTATGCCTTGCTTAACTATCAAAGATTGACAGATACTTAATTGCAGACCAAAAGATTCCTCGCAGATTGTATACACACTGGATATACATAGGTATGTGCAAATAAATTTTGCACTGCAAAAGCTAATCCTGTTTTGACTAGCTATCTTATCCTAGTATAAAAGTGCAAAATAGTATTCCAGCAACACACGTACTCAATTGTTGCATAATACTTTTTGACGCAAATATTTTATTGTGATAGACATAATCGGAGTTGGAGACAAGGTAAAATCAGAAACTAGTGTGATTAAAATTTTTGCTGTAATACATTTAAAACAGTTTTGTTTATCCACAGTTGTTTCGTGTCTACTTATCAAGTGCCGGTTTAATAATGTAAGTTTTGAGCCATATTCATTAATTTAAAGTCGAAAAACAACCTGTTACACAAAATCACAGGATCATTTTATTTTGAGTTTATGACGGATTACGACCATGTCATTTGACATATAGGTTAGAGTTGCATGCACGTGGTTACTTATCACTTGATAAGCTCGCAAACCAACAAACCTGTGACTTATTCATTGACTCATGGAGTTATATCGTCAGGTGGAAATTCAATCACGCGTTTGATAATGTAATAGTTCTCATTCATTTTTCCTCTTTGCCGTCAATACACTGTTTATTCCTAAATAGAGTAAAGAACAGAGTTCATGCCCATTGTCCATTACTTGGATAAGTCTTTGTTTTTGCCGGAGTAGAGATAAGCTTCGATAAGCGTGAGAGAATAAATAAGTTACCTTTCAAGTAGGTATATAAACTAGATGCACCACATTTTTTAGGATTATTAAAATACGCTCACTTTGAAGTAAAACCTCTTTAATTTCAGAATCAAACCAAAAATAGAACAAAATGGGGCTGCTATCATGTATCGGACTGAATTTCGGGGCTGGAACCGAATTACTTTTGATCACTTCCGGAATTGTTTATTTCTTTTATTGGTACACTCGGAAGCCACCAAATTTTCCTCCAGGTAAATAAGAGTCTTGAACCAGATTCAATTGGACACCCTCTTAATGCGACTTTTAAATTACAAATGAAAATTAAATCTGTCATAATAAAATAACTTGCAATAAATGTTCCAGGTCCTCCCCGGCGCCCACTCCTCGGTAATCTCCACCTGTTGGGGTCAGAACCGCATAAAGCATTTATGAAGATGCGCCAAGAGTACGGGGACATGGTTGGGATCTACTTTGGAAATTTACCGTACGCATTGATTTCACGCATTCAAAAATATTTGGTCAAAAATTCAATCCTCGAACAAACTCTGGTTTTACAGAGCCGTCGTCATAAATGAGCCCAAGCTACTGAAGGAAGTATTTTCGGAAAGCGTGTTCAGTGGGCGTGCCAATTTCCTGAAACCGTTTTCTGACCGGAGTGGAGGATCACCACGAGGGGTAATATTTACCCATGAATCCGTTTGGGTGGAACAAAGAAGATTTGCTTTAAAAACCCTGAGAGATTTCGGCTTCGGGAAGAAGAGTATGGAGTCAATGGTAAGGAGACGAAATTCCCAGACTAATTTCGTACCGAATTCTGTAATTTAAAATTTTGCCCAAATTATTTTTAGGTCTGGGAGGAAGCCACAGAACTAATCGAAATGTTTAAGAAGACTGCCGGACAACCGATACAAACTCAAAATAAGTTTAATGCAGCCGTCCTAAATGCCTTGTGGACCATGATAACGGGAAATCGGTACTCTCATGATGACCCCATGTTATCTGACCTAATTAAACGTCTTACGTCGTAAGTGACATTACCAATTTGCTATCCTGCAGTTTGGTTAGTTTCAAATAACTTTGTTCCTCAGAACTGTGTCATCTTCTCGAGCTGCCGGAGCCATCCTATTCTTTCCTATGCTGGTAAGAATTGTAAAATGGATTACAAAGTTTCTAATATAAACCTATTTTAAGAACAATTCTATTTCCTAGTACAAATTGCGAAAATGGTTCCCTTTCCTCTTTGGACCTTCTGCAGCCCAGCGGACAGAGACTCAGAAGAAAACTTTGAGCTTTATCAGGAACCATATAAAAGAGCATCAGGACACTTTCCAGCCAAATGCGGTACCCCGAGATTTTATCGATGTATACTTAGGAGAAATGGAGAAGGCTGCGGTGGGCTCCAGTTTTGATGGAGAAGAAGGAAGTAAGAACATCACAATTATCTAAATAAGATAAGTTTGCAAAAATTTTAATTTTGCAAGTATCTCATTTTCTTCCGTTCCAGTTAAAAATCTGACCTTCACAATGCTCGACCTTTTTATCGCCGGTGCTGAGACAACTTCTACAACCCTCACCTGGATGTTTCTTCTCCTAGCTTTGAATCCCAAGCCGCAAAAACGTCTTCACGAAGAGATTGACCGAGTCGTCGGAAATTCGAGGCTACCATCATTAAACGACCGGCCAAAGTAAGTTACTTATCATTTTTTAAATCATAAACAACCTTAAAATCCGTATTTCGTCCAAAAAAGCATGCCCTATACCGAAGCGATGATTATGGAGGTTATGCGTTTCTCTGCAATGGTCCCCACAGGCGTTTTTCACAGCACCCTTGAAAATACGACATACAAGGTAAACTAATCACTTAAACTTCAATTCAAAATATTTCAAATTTACTTAAAACTTCGATCAACCTTAGGGCTACTACTTTCCCAAAAATACCATCATCGTCCCTAACTTGTACAGGTAAGTAATTACTTCATTATCATTACCTTGTCTAATCGAAAGAAACTGTTTCCCATGAGTTATTTAAAGAATTTTATAATTTAAATTAGTTGCATGCGCTACCCCGGAATTTGGGGAGATCCTGACGTCTTCCGACCAGAACGCTTCCTCTCCCCGGATGGAACTTCTGTCCTTCGACATGAAGCCCTCCTCCCATTTTCGACAGGGCGACGAGTCTGCCTCGGAGAAAGTTTGGCCCGAGATGAACTCTTTCTTTTTAGCTCCTCGCTATTTCAAAGATTTCGTGTCACTCCGGACCCAAATGGCCCCCCACCCACGCTGGAGTATCACACCGCCACCGTCCTAATCCCTAAGCCGCATACCTTGGTTGTCCATGATCGAAATGATGAGTGAACTCAGGGCTTATCAGGGATAAGATCCTACGTCCTGCAAGAAATCAAACGTTGTTACTTGTCTTTTGTATCGCAATAATCATGTCATTTTAACTTACGAAATGTAAGTTTCAAAATAAACACTACTTTTTCCAAGAAATCCGAAATTGTTTAAAAAAATTGGAAACACCACAAAATGTGGTTATCTAAAAGATAACCACTTTCACCTTGTAGCAAGGATTTTGTTGGGAAAGTTGAGACTTTCGTGCCGGCCAGATTTTTGTGTTACTTTCTTTATCACTGCTTTTACTTTATTGATAACACAAATAAATGCAAGTGACA
>JAAXNX010001509.1:0-17516 GCA_036491905.1 Folsomia manolachei | reverse complement strand
CAAAGTCCAGAAATCTGAGAGGAGACAAAAGTTTGGAATTTCCTATTTATTTCTTGCTCGCTTTTGACGCTGCTACTCGACAATTTTTGAAACTTGTTCAAATCAAAACCCAGCCTTGTGGTGACACTGCTAAGATAACCTTCACATTTTGACACTCTTCAAGATCTATTGATTTCCTTGGGCGTGAAAAAGTGGGTAAAAATGACTGCAAACTTTGTTTGTGACCAAGATTTTCTCCCAGCGGAGGAGGGTGCTATCGGGATTACGAAATATTCTTCAAAGAACTCCGGGTTGACCGTGTACTTTGCGGATGTGGAGTCTCCCGTCATCAATGGCTACTTCTGCTTGGGTAAGATAATAGACGGATAAGGGTTTTGTATGGATATGAGCAAAACTAACTTGCCTCCTCCTGTTTAGGCTCCGACCAACCGGAAGCGAGTGGAATTGAGCAACTTATCCATCACTTGGATTCTTCAGGAGGACTCCTCCCAAGACCCATGAGAGGAGAGATGCTACGACCAGCTTGGCAATTTCATGGCGCTGAGAATCCGTTGGCGGACCGTGATCAAAGTTGTTACGTTTGTTGTGCTCTCGGAGAACCGGCATTTTTGGGGACATTCTCTTGTTCTACCTACCTTTTGCAGAATATTGAGGTAATTTAAGAAAACTTGGGAATAATAATGTGATTTTCGTACTACATTGGATATGAATGTAGGCGGTTATGGAACTTCATGGATATTCTTACAAGCCGCTTGATGTGAAGCCTAAGGCGTCGGGTATGCAGATATCTTTATGCCATCAATACTACTGTGACTGTCAATTAAGTAGTTAACAGTTGATGATTTTAACTAACAGACGATGTTAACAAGAATACTCCGGATGCTACAGGTGACACTGAGCCTGCTCTTGAAAACTTGACTTTGAAAGATCCTGCGGAAAGTGATGAAGAAGATGAGGGATACACCGGTCCAAAATTGGAGGAGGCAGAGTACTACGCGCTCAGTGAGGCTGGAGAAGGAGCCATGGCTTGGGAAGGAACACTTCAAACAATGTTCCCGGAAACGCCGGCGTTTTGGAATCGACTTTTGAATGATGGACGGTTCAATCGGTTGTCTTCTAAGATGAGAAGATGCTTTGATCGACTTTATTGTCCGGACAATTTAACGGTCATCATCACTGGAACTGTTAAAAATCGGAATCACATTTTGGATGTTTTGCATGATCATGAAAAGGAATTTGCTGAATCACGACCGTCAATGCCAGCCTTCGTCAAACCCTGGAGTAATCCAATGCCGGATGTCCCTGCGCCAACGACTAACACTGCCTGGTTTGTCTGTCGTAATCCCATGAGGAAAGCAATGCCAACTGTTTGTGTTGGGTGGAGAGGGTGTCCATCCACGGAAATGGAAAAGTAAGCCAAATATCTTTCTGTTTTTAATACCATTTCTAAAAACTAAACATTGTTCTCATGAATTACGCGTAGATCAATGGCCATCAAAGTTATTTCCGCTCATCTTGCTGTTGGACCAATGTGGAACAAACTCGTAACTGCTGGATTAGCCCATCGGATTTCCTGGTGCCAATTAGAGTATGTTGAGAGCTGCTCACTTGTAACTGTTCATGGGATTAATGATGTCGAGACGGCGGAGAACATTGTGAGCTTGACCAATCAAACAATTGACGAGCTACTGTCAAATGAGCCAGATAAGGGGATGAAACTTGAGGAAATTCGTGCAATGGCTGATCGCGTGGGCTGGCATTACATCAGGGAATTTGAATCCGAACCATTTCTCATGATTGCTTCTGCCATTGCCAAAGCTGAGCGATATGGTGGAGGATCAAAGGAACAGGTCAAGCTGAGAATGCGTCCAAGACTTGTTTTTGATGAGCTGCTCAAAAAACCATTGCAATTTTGGTTGGATATTTTGAAAATACATTTTAAGGATGCTTCCATGTTCTGCACAAAAGTTTTGCCAAAGGTAAGTTTACAAAGAATTTAATTGTAATATGAAATTTGCATGCATATTGACCAAGTTTTCTCCAATAATAGGATATCAGCATGGAGCCACCACAAGCTCCTGAGAAAATGGTGCAGGAAGAACCGTCAGGCGATTTTGCTGCAACATCCCGAAGAGCGGCATCCCGCCCAAGACGGGCAACGAGTTCCGTTGGTCAAGAAGCCAATGTTGCGGTTGAAGACGATGGGCGAAACGAACCTGTTTTACCGTCGACCAGTGCAGAAAATTCCACTCTTGGTCTGCTGGAGGAGCACTTGGCATTGAATCCTTTCCCATTTGGAAATTTTGTAAAGGTTCTATTGTTTTCACATGAGCATTACATAATTTCATTTGTTTAAAATACAGGAGGAAGAGCGAAAAGTATTCGAAGATCGCTTGGGTGTCACCAATGACTTTTTGGGAAATGTGACGTCCACGGANAGATCGCTTGGGTGTCACCAATGACTTTTTGGGAAATGTGACGTCCACGGAACTCAGGTCATGGCCGTTGATCAGCTTCAATTCTGGAAATGTGGCTCAGCATCCTTTATTCCCACTCACGGAACTCCCTCTTTTCACTTACCTGGAGGACACGGAAACTTCATTTGTCTACGTTAGTGTGCTTAATCCTTATTATCTGCATATTTCTTATTGAGTGTCACCTTCCGCAGATCACAATTGTTTTGGATACAACTCACTTAAGTTCTTCGATGAGAAAACTTCTTCCCAGCGTCACTGCAGCTCTTGGTGCTTTTGTTTGTAAGATACTTATTAAGAAATATATGGGCTTTGAGTTTGTATACAAATTATATTGTGAATATATTAAACACAGGCCCTCGACCTCCAGGTTTGGACACAGACTGTGAGATTGCTAATCCCAACGAATTTAATCCACCCATGGACATCGCTGACTCTCAAGTATCCATTGGGTTGAATGGAGAAATGATGCAAAGCATTTTTCTCACGGTGATCGTTCGTCCAGAAAAATACGCCTGGGCTGTTGGACTCTTGCACCACATTCTCTACCAGAGTGAATTTCCTCCGAATTTCCTAAAGTTTGTGTCAACTGAAGCTGCTCGTGGATTGTCGGCCAACTACAAAATGCAAACTGCCGACAAACCAAACTACGATTGCTTTGATTCGACTGAAATCAATTTGCATTCGTTGATCAAACAAGTTTACGAAGAAGGTAACAACTAAAATGTGTTTAAATCTGAGATTCTCAATTTATTCTTAATATATATTTCAGAATCAAATGCTCGTTTGTTTGTTGGACGGCGTCGACTTGATCTCATGGTAGAGTTCATTACGTCATTGGAAGCCAATCCCGATGAAGTCTCGGCTGCAACGAATGAAGTTTGGAAGTCCATTGTTTCCAATGGGAAGATTGTTGTGCAAATCGCAGCAAACGTGAAAGAAACTAAGGAAGCCAGTGGAGACTTGGTGGCGCCTTGGAAGAATTATTTTTCCAGCCCGTCATCAACACCTCTGACTTTCAGGTAGTCTCGTATTGTTGTAGTTTTTGCGTATTTAAAATACAGTATTTTAATTTGTTATAATTTTGATCTAGCCAAGCTCAACCAACGCTTGAAACAGCCGTTTTGAAAATTCCTCAAGGAAATGGTATCGCAGTTTCCGTAAATCAGCCTCGCTTGCCCTGCCTCAACATTGCAATTACCATCAATCCACACAGTGACGACTTTCCAAAGTTGTGCATGGCTGCTCAACTCTTTTCCATGGCTCAAAAATGGATTTGGAGTGTCTGGGATTTGGATGACTACTGCTCACCTGTGATTCGGATGCCTTGTTCATACGCCAACCTCATGACCCTGAACTTGGAATCGTACGATGTGATTGGATGCTTGAAGACGATGCAATTGTTGATGAAGGTGTTTAAATTATAAAAGTGAAAGATTTTGCTGCAATTAACTAAAAATATTTAATTACTTTAAGGATGATTGGAGCTGGATCAGCCCGGTTCTCACTGCCACGAAACTCATGGTCGTGAATGACCCTGCAACAATGGAACTCGGTGCTCAGGGAACAATTGCCTCGGCTTTGTTGTCGCACTTGGCTGGACAACCGGAACAAGTTCGACGGTAACAAGAGAAACATGGCAAATGGATTGATAATAATATGTCTGACGGATTGTGTACTCATTTTGTTGTATATTTTTAACAGAAACCTCTTGAAGGACAGCATGAACGTTACAGTGGACGACATCAAACACGTTGTCAAAACGTATCTCGTCAAATTCTTTGATCCAAAACAATCCTGCTGCTCCCTATTGACATCAGATGCTGAAGAGAAAACCCGACTCGTCAAACGGTTGGAAGAAATGGGTTACAAAATGGAATGTCAGGATCTTGGAGAGCTCTGTAGTAATTTGTAAAATATCACATTTCCAGCACCCAGAAACAAATTGTAACTTCTCACTAAATTGTTAATCCAAACCAACTACTACAACTATACATATTTATATTAAGCTAAACCTCTGAGTGTGTGTGTATTTCGTTATAATAAATTTCTGCAACCACATTTTTCGTGTTGTATTTTATTATTTCGAACGATTTGTATAAATCTTTAACGCTATTTTCTTATTTATGACAAGAATATAAAAGTTTTGGTGGTTGTGCTCTTAGTAAAGTATTTCGGCATAATCACTCATCTAAATATAATTGAAAATTAGAAGTTTGCACAGCACAACTTCCATTAGAACACTCATTCCGCTGAACACAAATTGTTGGATCATCGCCGACTTATTTGCAGAATCAGACATCATTTTCTCCGGGAGCCGATTCGAGACTAAGGACGCATCTTGAGTGAATCTCCAACGAACTTCAAACTGAGGAACTCTAATTGATACGCCATGCAATCTGCAATTCAGATCAGGAACAAAAACTTTATGAGCATTTGCGAAGAGAGAGGATAAAGAAAGGGAGAGCATCATGATATTCCATTTTACGGAATAACTTTCTCCACTCAACCTCACGCTCGGTACACAGCACAAAACAAAAGCTAATCTTTTATCGGAAACTTATTGTCAAACTCTACAGATTCCGTAGTCCTTGTATTTGGCTATAAAAGACGTCCTTGCTTCTATACTAGTCCAATGATATTCTGTCTCATCTTCCTTTCACTACTTTCACCCAGAACGCTGTTCTGTTTTTAAATGTAGATTTAAGAGAGTTCAAATTTCAACTGGCTATATTCCACGCTACTCGGCCATTCAAATTACAAAACACTTCGGAGACAAAATTACACGGCCTAGAAAAAGAAACGGGTAGGAGTGAGCGTGATCAGCTTACTTAATAAATGCATTTCGGACGGTTTCTGGAACTTTCACTTGTCGTCTTCCCTCCGCCGGACAAAATGAGGACAACAGGTAACTGCTGTGATTGGGAAGCTTGTCATGTTCTGCCCAAACTGTTAAATTCCATGCATTACAATCTTGTTCTAGATTGGGGACAAAAATTACAGGACATTAAATATGAATTTTCATACTAATAATTATTTAGTTTACATTACCATTTTCTTCTGATAAAAGATCTATACTAAGTTTTGTACGGATTGGAATAGTAGCTTGCCAGGTTAGGTCGTAGATTTTATATAGATTTATGCCTCTTGGCATTGTGGTTTGCCCAGGAATTATTTCTCTCCATCTTTTCCAACCTGAAATTGAAGAAATACGGCGGTACTGTAAGTAAGTACATTAGACACATTCCGATTCACCTTAATCCAATAATCTTACCATTTGGTGGAAGGACGGAAAAATTTGTATATCTTGATTTATTAGGAGTAAATTGATACGTAACATTAATAGGGCTGCTTTGCGGCACCTTATTCCCACTGGCGTAGTGAGCGATCAAGGCAATTTCTTTGTCAGACTCGAAGACAAGGGGAAGTAAACTCTGAGAATGGTAAAAAAACTAAAATTTACAACCTCTGCATTATATGCTTCCCCAATACCGAAGAATTGATTGGGCTGAACAACCAGAAAAGTTGGAAGGTTAGAGCATAAAAATGCGGAAGTGGAAATCACGTCTCTGCTTTCTCCAACCCACCAAAATTCCTGGAATGATTCATTATTCCATGAAGTGAAAAAGTCCCAACTTACATCAAGTGATCCACAGATGCACGCAATTTCAATGGATCCAGCACTCATAATGGTAAAATGATCAATTTGGTCTCTCGTGCTAAGGTTATCGAAGTCACAAATGCATCCTGAGGTTGAGCACACCGTTCTACATTTATGTTTCGTACCCGATTGGGTCAGGATGGTGGGATTCGTGTTTTGTGTTTGGGACGAGGGAGAGGTGTCAGTGGCATTCCCAAGTGTCAAGAGGACACTCTGATTCTGGGCTGGATGGAATGCATAACTACAAATAAGTGGGAGTGGAGAAAGTCTCAAGAGGGGTGAGGTGGAGGGTCCAAGTGAAGGCAGTGAACCTGAAGAAGGACTGCTTAGTCCGGAGAAAACAACTTCACAATTCGGCCAATGTTGGGATGGTTGTGGTTGGACGGTTCCTTGGACTGACTCTGAAATACGAATAAAAATACAGAACCCATCAAATAAGAAATGAGACAATGAAAGAATGTTCAGATGTCATAAGGAGAAAACATAAATAAGTTTCTCTTTGTTCAATACATTCTCTTATCTAATGCAACACTTATCTCATTTCTTACTTGTTTTTGCTTAGTCTCAATTCCTTTTGGCACACATTGCAGATTTTATGTTTACAGACGCATCATAACATGGTCAACTTGACAAATACAATGATTTCTGGAGATCTCAGAAAGTTATCAAACTTCTCAGATAAACCCGTCTTGATAAGTTTCTTTATACGGGGCTTAGTACAAAATAAAGGAAGATCTTTTAGTAGATTATTGATTTTACATTAGGTTTGGTTTTGTGAAGGCGACAGCCAGTTTCCGCTGGATTACTTTCAATTAAATGGAATTTGAAAATTTGAATTTTGGCGTATAAAATACAAACGAGCATGCTGTGCTGTGAATAGGATTTGGCGTTACAACATTTGCGCCAAGTTAAGGCAAGTTATGTACTTTTTACTTCTTTATGAGATTGTGGGACCGTGCCAATTTTGTCGTGGTACTGGAAACATTACCCAGGACACATGTTTTTGTGCTGGGTGCACACAGTGAAACTTTTATATTGGCAAAGCAGAAAAGGAAGGAATATGCAATAGAAAAATTTCATTACTTAAAAATTCGGAATGTGAAACAGGAGAAAGTTGCCAAATGTCGTGTTTTTATTCTTATCATAATGCGGAAACACACTACAACAAAGGACAAAAAATTCGACACGGGACAGAAAACCGCATGCACAGACTTTTGCAACGTTTGTATCACAACCTATTCTGACATAGTTATTTACTTACCGTCATGAAATCGAAAAGCCCCCTCGAGCCACTCTCCTCCTCCTGTTAGTGGGCTGTCTTTGGACGATACAACGGAAAGAGCCATTTTGTTGTGTTTGGATGTAAATCTTGTAAATTCAGTACTGGTGGGACCACAGAGCGGGTTTGAAAGTCGATCCTGCCTTTCCTCGACGAGGTCGTATACTTCTATTTGTGACGAGCAATTGGATCCCCTATAGAATTTATAGGGGGCAGGTTTCATTACAAAAGTTTTACTGGGAGTGAACAGGTGAAAGCAGAATGAGGAGAAATGTATTGCACATACGATGGACAAGTCAAGGTGTGCTCATGTTAGAGAGAAAGAGAAAGGCATACCGTAATTTATAATTAGATAAGGCCACTTGAATGACATCATTGCTCTTCCCATGAAATTCTAGCCGGCAGTGAAAAGTTTCTGATGGCTTTTTTGTATTTGAATTGGAGCTTTTTTTCCCCGGAGATGTAAAGTCTTTAGGAATTTTAAGTCGAAAACCTTCCTCGCGTACTGAATTCCCGTCGAATACATGACCGCAAGCAACTCCGGCAGCTTTTGAGGGACGTTGCTCATCTAAACGACACACATTACTTATTTCAGATGAGAATGTAGAATCAGATTGTGCCATTTTCCACAATTTTATTTCATCCAAACCTGTGTTTGCTCTTGCATAACCTAATGGCTCCTCCACTGACTTGTCGGCATTGTTCATTCTGCTTTTCCTTTCAGCAGAATTGCCGCTACCGGCTGAAATAGTAGAATTCTTGCTAACCACGACCACTGGAATATTACGAGTCGGAGTTGACTCTGTTGTGGGAAGTGTCCGTTTAGCAGAGGAAGTTGTAGGAATTGCAGGAGAATGCTGAAATTCAACAGATGCTCGGAAGCCATTGTAGAGATTTGGGGACGTGGTGGATCCAGATCTAAATTCAATAAGAGCTTGGCCACCCTCCACTAAAACATTGGAGTCTGACATGGCACACAAAGTTTTCCAGGGAGGACCGAGATGCACCAGGTTGGACACGTTTTTCCTCCAAATCGCGATGTGGTGTGATGAGCAAAGGCTGTGTAAGAGAGAAAACAGTGTCAAAAACCATGTTACCGTGTAAATTGTCTCATTTCAGTTCTACAGGGACTTTCTCTTGCTCTCCAGACTGGGAGAAAGCTAATCTCATGCTTTTCTAAGTTCTCCTTTGTCTGATGGTTGGCTGGGTTGGAACGTGACCAAGATGTTTAGAGAGGAAGAGAGAGAAAGTCAAATAAATAAGGAACTAAAAACTATAAACTCACGGTGGTGGTGGAATATTTAATGCTTGAAATTTTATGAGAATTTTGTCCGAGGTGGAATTAGCTGTGAGAAAATATCTGCAACGTCGATGTGGAGGAAATAGGCCCGGGTAGCCAGGGGATGATAGTATGCACTCTGTCTGCCAGCAGTTGTCAAAGGTCCAGTCGCACACTGTGGAAATTGCAAGGTTTAGTAATTTAATAATAAAATTAAAATGTGAAAGTTGTGGACAAATTGTGTTTTCTCTCTCGATTGTTTTTTACTAAGCTTATTGATTACAAAGTGAGTAATGTGTATACTAATTTTTTCAAAATATTATTGAAAACAAGGAGCTGTCTAGACTATGCAAAACAACCTACAAATGTACCAAACATCTCAACATCAAAGCCATTCATTTGCTGAACAGATGGAAGTTACGCCTTGATAAAGCTTATCGACAAAAATAAAGTTTCCAATTACAATATCTGAATAAAAGCCGCCTGCATCATATAAATATTTGTTGACTTATTTTTCAAGGATTCAATAATACGAGCCTAAATCTAATCTTTTCCTCATTTATAATCTAGGCCATCTTAGAGTTGCAGTAAAGCAACTTTCCCTAGCAGAAACGTGAAAATACTTAGATTCAAATACCAAAAGTCACGATCTTGTCGTAATAATGTTTAATGCGTCGCAGATCTCAGAACTTTCCAATTTCAAAGTTCCATTGTTTGTACGAATACCTGAATGCGGGCGAAGCCTTCCTCCTCGACTTGGATCACCAACCGTGGGGTCGTCTAGAGTGAGATCAGAAGAAATAGTAGTTAGACACATATACAGTCATGGAATGAGAATATTCACTCCATTGTGCAGTGTTCCATATAATTGTATTCCGAGCCAAGCTATATGTTACCTGCCGAGCTGAAGCTGACATAAGCGAGAAGCTGGGATCGGGAGGACTTTCCTTCGATTCTGCAAAATTAAAGTGAACAAATATTTTACACAACTTGAACTCTGCCATGACTATGAAGTGGTCTGAATAATTTACTCCAGTTTCACTGTTCCTCCACACGCCAAGTCAGTCGGAGTCAGGCCAAGGTTTTGTCTGTCATTCGCTGTTTTATAGCTCATGGCTCGATGTATCTACGTCTACTAGTCTCACTCCGCTTTTAACCACTTACTCAAATCATCCAACATTCCATTGTTCTCTGCTCTCCTAGTTCTTGTCCAATTTAATTTCATTCTACCCACTGAATGCATATCACAGGAGATGAGGGAGGAATAAGAAGGTGGTGGATATCTTGGCCAGAATAAAGACCGATTAACAGTTAAACTCTGACTATTACGGGCAAATAGCCGACTCTGTTAAATTGCTCGGTTACTAGCATTGTCTGCTAGAACATGCTTATACACATATGTGCTTATCCATATGTCTGCCTTCAAAACTCCTGACTAACCCGTGACTTTGTCTTAAGAGTCCTTTTTCTCCTCCTAATGCATTATCTATCTAGCATTAACTCTGATTATTGTTCCATCCAGATGCTGTTTAGTGGGGAAAGTCGGTGCAAAATTCACAAGTCGCTGCCTCATTCGGAGTCCGTAAGTACTTTTATCACTCCATTTCCCACAACGATATGGATATTATCGTGTGGAACAGGAGTTCGGTCTTGTAGCTGTGGTCTTATCATAAAACGATGAAAGTTATCCTATGCATGGTGCCCCTTACTTCCTTTCTCTACCCGGTACTAGTCCCGGCTAAGTTGGATGTTGGCTTTTCTTCGTCGTCTTGAATTTTAACGAACAGCTCCACCAAATTACATATTCAACCTCGATCCTCAAACATGTGCAACCCATTGTACGGCATGCTTTAACACAAATCATTTGTTATATAATCCTCCAACAAATATGTTCAAGAACGTAGTTGTTCTCTTTTCTACTTTCTTTTCTCCTAAACTTCAAAAGGTATGGAAAATCACTTAGAAGCAGAAAAAGTACAGCACATCTTGATCTTTGTTTGCAACAAAGAAAAGTCGCAGAAAAAACGCCTGTCGAAAAATTCCGACCTTTCATTTTCCGTCCACCTGAATAGCTTAACTCCTACATATTTGGGCAGCATTTTAGCTCATTCCTAAATCTAAATCAGGTAACACAAGGCATGACATGGTTAAATTCAGAATATTTGTGGCTGAATGATCGGATGATGTGACGTAAAAGATGGAGTAGTCAAGAGGAAAAGTTGAAGCACAAAATTCTGCCAAGGTGAGAATAAAAGTGGAGGAATGAGTAAGTTGTAGTCATATATGAACCGTACGAGATTGACTTGAAGGATTTTTTTGTCCTTACTTTCTCCACCCTTTCAACATACCTTTCTCTACCTAACCTAAGCCACAACTCTCTTACGGATGTTTCGGGTCGTTAAACTCTGTTGTCTAAGCACAAGTCAGTCTCAAGTCAGCTTTACTTTACTTTACTTTCTCCCCTAGATAGGCACTAGTAACCAGTTGTGGTAGCAGTTTGAAGGAGGTGAACTTTTTCTCACTTGCCATCCACATTCCGGATGTTGAGCCTTGGTTAAGAGAGACATATCTAACAAGGCAGGAGGGGTTTTAGATTGTGTTCTTCTCTCCCATAAACACGTTCACCCATAATAAGTGGAGCCACCACGTGTAAATTTCATTTTACTAGAACAACTTTCACTCACTTTCTTCACCCTTTGACGTATTATCTTGGCTCTCCAGCCCACACATTTTTACAAGTGATGATATTGTTTACTTGAGGATATTATTGTTGTTGTTACCACCACTAAAGTGGTTACGTAGGTCGTCAGCAGAGCTTGTTCATAAACCAGGGTAGTAAATAAAAAACGAGGGGGAAGTACACTAATAAAATAGAATGCTTTGTCCACCAGCTGCGTACATATAGGACTTACTTGAGATATAATGTGGCCATGCCTTGGTCTCCGAATAGTACTACGGGTGGAGAAAAACGGGAATTTTGTCCGCAAAGCTGGATTGCTTGAGTTGATGGGATGGATGTGTCTCCGTCCGCAAATTGTAGGAAACCGTCTTTACAACTGGAACAATGGATAAGAGAAACAATCAACAGAATTAGACTATAAAGAGTCGAGAGTTTTCATTCTTTCACGGTGCGGTTTCTCGCAACTTCATTTGTTTGACGGTAAAAAAAAAGTTGAAAACCAGGAGAAAATATAATGATGCAAATTCTTTCAGGATTTTCTTTCATTTCTCCAGACCAAAACAATTTGTCTTCCTGATTGTAAGCGACGTTGATTCTTTCCTAAGGTTTATCGTCTCTATTTACAAACCACGAGTACACCTTGACTGATTTTTGAAATGATTATACTGCATCCCTACCACATAAATTTTGGTTTTTGTGCGTCTACTAAAGTAAAGGAATGCGTGGCTGAATAATTTCTAAAATAATAGAAAAAGCAGATTCCATTTTCCGGAAATCCAGTAGTTAAGCAAGATAAACTTTTGACATTTTTACTTTCTTGTTATCTGTCTAAAAAGTTTTAGTTCAATATCTCCTCCTTTCTCTCTGTTTGTTTGTTTCTAACTTTCATCATTGATGAAGCCATCTCGTAACAAACAATGACGGAGAATACCCAACACCGGCTCTTGTTTGATGGAGGAAGGAAGAAAGGAGTAAAGATGTTTGAGCTCTATTCGTATGAAATAAGTTCAAGGTACAAATACAAGTCATCCAAGGAAAGGACTGACAAAGTGAGTCCAGACTTACCGCATGCCAGGCAGGCAATAATACAAATACTTTGCCAAATGCATAGAAAAGTAACGTGGAGCTCAAAGTAACTTTCTCTCTGGCACGGGACAACTACAAGTCGACCCAAGTTACATGAAAAAGTAGTTTGTTATTTTCTGGGAAATGTTGAAAGGAGATTGCAATGGGAAAGTGAGAGACAGATACAAAAGTAAAAGTAGCATATTACATACACAACCACTCCTCAAGTGAGAGTGTTAGGTGGAAAGCTAGAGTTTTTTTTTGCTTTTGCATTCAACCTCCAACCTATTCCATCTTTTCCTCTCGAGTAGTTTTGGGAACTTGGAAGAAGTTCAAATCACATTTTTTACGCAATCGAAATGGATCAAATTCTCTCTTTTCCTCTGTCTGTGTCCCATATCCTGGAATTTTTACCACCCTTACTTTTCTACTTTCCTGCAATGGACAGACTTTCTCCTGGGCAGAGTGAGAGAAACAGATTCCCAATGTCCCACTCTGGGACATTGGTAACTCCTTGACTGGGTTGTAATAAAATATGCACTTGTAAAATGGTGGAAATAGCTCTGCTACATTCAGCTTGTTCCATGTTCAACAGCAACGGACAGATGGACGAAAATCTGCAAGATCAGTTGTTCATCCCAATCTGGGATTCCCAGACCTAAGCTAGAAAATAAGCTGGTTTGCCACCAGCAACATACTCACCCGCAAACAACATTCCTCGTTTCTCATCACAACACATGCAAACACGAAGCACGTAATACACACTGAATTATAGACATTGGTTTCCAATTGAGTTTGTAAAATGAAGCCGTTCCATGAAACTACCGCATATGCTGTGTTTGTAACTCCACCGTCTCGAGGTTAGTTTTGCATTGGGAAAGAGAAAGTTAGTACAGCTCCCAGATTTTTGTTCCGGAGAAAAAGCCAGGCCATACCTCAATGTCGAGATCACTTCGATTCTACTCAAATGTCAGATTAACTTCGCAGCGGCACTCCAATCCCAATACATGGACACGCTGGGCTGAGCATAGTTCAACGCCACAATTTCCTACTTCTCCTCAAGTTAGTAGAAATCTCGTTGAATCCCATTTGATCTGGATGGATTTCAAATTTAGGACGGAAACAGATTTTACGAATTGGTGGACTCTCGTGGGTGTAAAAAGATACAAAAATGTGGCCAAGATAGCTCGGCAATAAATATCTGAATCTGTTCACTTCTCCAAAAGTTTGATCTCGGATGAGATCTTTGGCCTGCTGGCTCATATGTTGCTAACTACAATCTCAATTCCAGGCCTGTCATTTCTTTTTCTTCACAATCAGAAAGAGAATGGGTATGCTATTTGATTTAATAAATGTTTACGCAGTTTTGCCAAATGGTATGGATTGTCAATTTGGAAATTCAATTTAAAAACAATTTAAAATCAATTTTGAACTTTTATATGTTTTCTTATTGAATTCGTGTCACATCAAGAAGTTCTTTGTACGTTTTCTACAGATCTTGGTCTATTGCAAATGGTATAATAATATGGTAATTTACTTCTACTCACTTGAAGTCACTTGAGATTTTCAACCATTCACACACTCATGCGTGCGAGAAAGATAAAGCTTAGGTTGAATTGACTGTGATTAATTCTCTTTGTCCATTTCCTAGAGAAGACTTTCTCTGTCTGCTACTTTCTCCTTTATGAATCAACTAATTACCTGGGAGAAGGATGCTAGTCACACTTTCTCCATCCGTGGAAAGACATGAACAAGTAGCAGCAATCTGTCAAACATAACTCTTCCTGACAAACGTTTCCCAGATTTTAAGGACTAACGAAGTCTCATTAGCCGTGTTTATACAACTTGCCGTTATTTGTTCCCCTCCTCCTCACCCATGAGTTGAAGTCTCTCTCTCTCTTTCTGCACGCAGTATTTTAAACTACACTAAAATCAGAAGCGTAATAATATTTTATATTCCCTCGGGGAACCTTGCTGCACTTGACTATTTTATTGAGAACACAAAATTATCTCGCAGTTCTGGAAGTTTATTAGCTTGCTAGGAAGGAATACTTATGAAATAAAATGGTCCAACAAACCCAAGGTAAACGTCATACAGTGTAAGGAGTCTGAAAATTATTGAAATTTGTATACCAACCAACATAGGATTGTAGTTTGCTAAATTAAGTAGATGTTCATGAAACTGAATTACGATGATTGAAACAGAAACAAGTGAGCAGGGGAGGCCAACAATTAACCAAGTTTAACAAATCCAATAATCGTATCTCATACAAAACAGGGTAGGAAATAAGAACAAGTTTTGTAGAAAAACTACCAAAACTTGAAACTGGGAGAAAACCCGTGGTATTTTTACGTGGTTGAAAAAATGTTCTTCTAGTTGGAAAGTAGAATCGTGTATGCCAAAGTGCTCATGGTCCGCTGGCACTCAACAACCCTCAGAAGACACGTCGTAATTCTTGGAGAAAACTTGGTCTCATTTAATAAACTTTATGGGTATGCGTCGTCGATGATAATCGTATAACTTGTATGCAATTATGGGGTACTAGATTTTTTCAGGGTCGTAAAAATATGGAATGATTTACACACATGCGGATTTTTGATGCAATAAAAATTCAAACACGGGTAAATTTATCTACAAACGGCAATTATGATGGGGAGAAATCAGGATTTGAAGTCAAATGTCAGTAGTATATTAAGCAGACTATTCTGAAAATGTAGCCGTTCTCTTATATTATTTAAAAACCCGTAAAAAATAATGCCATTTAATGCTCCTATAAAGTTTGTATCTCATCAGAACAGAACGCAAGAAATTACTTGCCGTAACAATTCTGTCATAAAATTGTTCATGTAATTTATAATAATTTTATAGCGTCTTTGTGTCATTTTCTTACGTTTGAGACGAGTTGTCGAAACTTCCAACAGAAATTAGGCGATGTATTTGCACCTCAATCCTGTTAAAAACCAAGTATACATTGTTCCGTCCATTGTTGAAACCAATTATGAATTGTTACAACTTACCTCTGACCGGGTGCACTGTACAATCTCCAAAAACACGATGCTGGGCCTTCCAATTCCTGTGATTTGATTTGAACCCAAGACAGCCCAGACCGGGTTGCCACACTCCTCGCAGATATCGTTATGTTGCACGCTACAAGAAAAAAGTGGCCATCAACCCAAATATTTCAAAGACAGTCACGAATGAAAAATAAATCTGAATTGAAATAGGCTGCCAAACTGAGACAGTATATTTTTCAAGAGCCTCTCGTATAAATAAGTATTCATCTTTCCCAAGAACCCATCCAGCTCTGGATGAGCAGGTATGAATAATACATTGATCCATGTCTCCTATAATAATGCATGGATAATCTGGAGAAGGAAGACGAATCCAGTGCACACACCCCCTTCTCTTTTACAATTTTGATGAATTGAAAACGATCCGACGTATCCCATCAAAGAGTATCAGACTCTTGCATACATCCCAGGTCTATCCTTCTGCCAGCATGACCAAAACCTATTTTTTGTACCCGGACTTTGTAAACAATTCATCTCTTTCTTTACATTTTGCTGAAGTGTGCGAAAGCATGACAAATAATCTTGTGAAAAGATTTTACGTAATGTGTCTACCTAGCCGATTTTTTGTTGTCTCTTTCCCTCGCGCTTTCTCTTTGATCCCATTTTACTCTTATTTACGCGATATGAGAGGTAATAATAGGAATGCATGAATATGTAAGCTGGTTAGAGATATATACATTATACTATATGTCATTGGAAGAAAGACACTGATGCTCCAACCGTGTCAATATTTGTTGTGAAAGCAGGAAATGTGTAGGAAGGGTTTAGATTTTTCAGATATGTAAACAAAGTACCCACTCATGGGAAAGAGTCGATCATCAAAACCATCCTTGTGTGAGTGAAGATTTTTGAAAGTTTCCATTCTAAATAGAATGAGAATGAATTCAAGAGTCGTCACAAAAAATGGGATTCTAAGAAGGAAGGAGAATGTCGCCATCATATTATACAACATTAAAGAAACTTATTTGGCAGAGTAGTCGTGGGGTGAGTGAGTTTACTAGAAATGGTGACAAAAACAGGAGCATTGTGAACCAAGTCAAAGTTTCCTTCTGCCTGTGAATGACAGTTGAAAATGGCTTCGTCCGAGTTTGGTCTTTCATTTCATTTGCATATTATGCAAGGAAGTGATGATAGCAATATGGATCAAAAACAGAGATAGAGCCATTTCAATGACAGCTGTCTATTTGTATCTGCACAACGCCTGGTTAAAACTGTTTTCATATAATAATAGCCAGGCGATAAAATTGGCATTATAAAAACCGCCTGCGCAATAGTCATTAATGCTTTGATAAGTTTCTAGATTTTGCCAAAAGTAATGCGGAAAAAAGTAATCGGATTTGGTGAAGTGTAATTTATGGCGAGCACGTGAACGGCGATTTTATTGATTGGCTAGAATTTCATGTTTTCCATCTCGCTGAACTTTTTCAAACCTCACAAACAAGTATGATTAATGGAATGTAGGCATTTGGGGAATATAAATGAATGGAAAATACGTGAGTGTGTTTATTCTAGATGGAATGTCTAAGTTCTGGTACTTCATCTTGGTTCTATTAATTTAAAAATGAAATATTTTCTTATAATTTAAATAAGCAAAAAGTAATCTTTAGATTTGTACGAGTTTTGGGCTTGTAATGCGAAAGATGAGATCTTAAGGGCTGAAGTGTTATTTTATTGGATGGAAAAAAAGAGAAAGTGAAGGGCTTACATCGTTGACAGGATTCTTCCATTCCACATTGGGCACATTTATTGGGATTACTAGTGCACAAGCACCCCGAAGGTTTGACGCAACATGCACAAGTCCAAGATTTACCATCCGGACATTCGCATCCAGTTGATTTCTCAGTCCACAAATCCAGTCGATCTACAAATTCAATTCAATTCCATCAGAATTGAGCATAAACCATTTCCGGGAGTGTATTGACAGAAACAAGAACAGAGTCGGGAAGAACGTGCCAAAGGTTAACTCTGGAATGTGAAGTGGCAAAGTTCAGACTTACTGGATGTGT
>JAAXNX010001508.1:0-17524 GCA_036491905.1 Folsomia manolachei | reverse complement strand
TTATATGCATGCATTTTCGTCTTGCATAATATTCGTATATACTTGCCATATTACGTATTTTGCAATCAAATTCATTCTAATTATATTATTTTGAATTGAAATGCCAGCCAGTCCATATCTGGTGGATGGCTGCTTCTTGCTTTTCTCATCTCATTGCAACTCAAGATTTCTCAAGATCCATTTGATTTGTTTATAGTGCAGATAATACCAGGCAAAAAATTGTTTACTTTTCTCTCTGCCAGAATAAAACGGATAGATAAGCGATCCTCGTTTGGGATTGATTGGAAAATAATTACTGACGGATGAATGAGCAAATCGCAACAGCAACTCCGTCTCACGTCCAATACTTAATCTCATTTCATTCTCAAGAAAATAAGATTTGATTTCATTCTTTGTTTATTTATTCTTAAATTTTAAACGGGTCTGAAACTTTTATTTTATCTTGAATTGCATTCATACTTGTTTTGTTGGAGTGGATATTACATGAATTAAGTGTGGCCTTATTTATGCTCCACTCAAGTCTTGCTGCAGCGTGTGTTAGAATAAAGCACCATTGAAGGAATAAAATTCTTCATGCTAAACTAAAACTTTTTAGACAAACATCCTGGCTCAATTCTGACATTGTTTTCATCTCAAAATGTGGATTTTATTTCTTATTTTCTTCCTTAGTTGCACAACCAGCTTAAGCAAACGGGTTGTTAGAAAGGAATGATCTTAGTTTAGCTCACTCAACTTAGAAGGAATAGAATGTGAAACATCTCCGAGAGAAGATTTTTCAAATGAATTCAATTTAATTTTGTCCTCTTGAAGGTATTTGAGATATTTCAGGATCTCATTTGCTCTTTGCCCATTTTATCTTTATTCCAGGTTTCAACTGCAGCTTTTAGCAACTTTTCAGGTTTTGTTGCATTGCATTTCACATTTCATTGCAATGCGTTGAAATGCAATGGGAACAACTCTAACCCATGTCTCTCAACTCAAATTCATAGCATCAGGTTGAAGAACTGAATAAAGATGAAATTGAGTGAGTGTTGGTTTGGTGGGTCCCTTTGTGATCTCAACAGGGCCATTTGCATGTTTAAGCATTTCAAAGCTGGAGGTATCTAATGTTACAGTGGCGGATGGTGATACCCAACATTTTCAAAACGGATGTATATTTAGAAAGCAAGACTAGCCGAAATGAAAAGCTAGGAATACAGAGGTGAGTTTTAGTAGGCAATGGGAGAGAGAAAGGACGATGAGAAAGATTTCTCGGAGAGGAAATGAATTTACTTTACTTATGTACTTTCTCCTACTATGTATGTACAAGAAGGAAGGAAGTTGATGGAATAATAATAAAAGCAATAATAATTTCGTATGAGAACAACTCAACTTTCGCCTTTTGTCCTTTATTCCCTCCAGCTAGTCTATCTGCTAGGATATAACTAGTCAGGATAAATAGGAGGAACACCACAAATGAAAATTGCTTCATCTCCTCCGTCATTTTTCATTCCTTGCATTTTATCCTGCGTAGCTTGAGTGGGGAAGATTCATCACCACAATCATTGTTAAATAAAGCGGTGTTCGTTATTGAATCAATTTGATTTAAGCTGTCACAAATACAGAAAGGATCAATCGTGTTATGTTCAACTACCATCATTCATAAATTTGGTTCCATATTTCATTTCATCAGGTTTAAACGCAAAAAATTAAGGTTGTCAGTTTGGTGTTTGAGTTCAAAACCTTCGTGATTAGTTGATTACAAAGCGCCTCTTACGGCCAGTTACAGTATATTGCATTTTGAAGAATACTGTCAATTTATTTCAGCATAGGAAAGTATACTAACAAATCCGAATTTATACGAATTTTTTAAATTAATATTTGAAGTTGTTTTTTAGAGAACCCGTATGGCGTATTTTCATGAAACTCTGCACACAGCCCCAATGACTATCTTTTTGCAATCAAAAATGGGTCATCATACAAGACAAAGGGTCAAGGAGATCCAGTTGTTCATTTGAAGATGCCCTTTGTTCTTTTGGGTGAAACTTTTTTTAACGGTTTTTGCTTTAATACAAATATGACCCTATCGAAAAACGTCTCGAAGAAAATTGTAAACGAGTATTGCAGCAGTCATTTTCAAGTTGTAACGGTTTATTTAACTTTTGAATGACAATAATGGAAGAGTTGTGATAATACACCGAAAATCTGGCCAGAATTTATTGTCCATTGCGGTATTTCTAAGCTAAACTCGCCATGAGATTATGAAATTGTGATGTTAACGACATAGTAGAAAAGAATATTGCTCGTTCTTTAACAGGGCCGTTGCGGAGAAAGTGCATAAAAAGTGAGTGAAAGGAAAAATAAGCGTTATTTCTATTTCCGGCTTTCTCTTCCCCGTCAAAGCGTGGCCATGCTAAGTATATATCTTTAGAGCTTGATTGTTGGACAGCACATACAAAATTCAGGTTTAATCTGTGCAGTGTTGTTTAATTATTTAACTGGTACTAGTGGATGAGGTGAATTCAAATTTACTCTTGTCTGCTGTGGTGCAAACTTTCATGCATATTGCTTATTGGGAGATGGAAGTTAGAAGATGTCATGGTTGTTGAGGATGAAAGCTATTCTGCAGAGACGGCTGAAGTTGGCAAAGCAAACACTTTACAAAAACCAACTAAGGATTCCATGTCGAGTCAAGCCATGGCAAACAGATTAAATTACAACCCTATCACTGCAGTTTGTATCTTTTTCAATTGTATTGCTTCCTCAATAATGTCACTCTAGTCCTCCCAGTACATACGCGTTACATAAACTTTCACTCGTACCGAAATATTCGATAAATACTAATTTATATGTTATAAAAATCTAGCTGGGTAAATTTTTGTAACTTGAAATTTACCTGGAAAGGTATGCTTTTCAAAAATGCTTTATTGCTTATTAAAAAGTAGTCGTTTTATTAATATGACAAAAGTTGACTAATCAAATACACTTTTTCCTTTTAACTGAAAATTAGATTTCCAGAGCCTTTGATGATACGTAAGTAGATGCAGATGATCTTTGATGAAATTGCCTGTCGTCCCATATTCTTGCGTAATGTAGTACGACAGAAGTTTGCTGTCAACTCGCATTCATGCACTTACAAAATGCTTGTCATACATATTTCAGATATGAATACAAGTTACATGAACCGTTGATTAACTAAAACGTTGAAAGTTCTTGCAAGTAATCACATAAACATAGTCGTAGCTTCCTAGCTGCAGACATAAAATGTACCTTACCCTCATGAAATAAGCATATTTTATATTGTACAAGTTGTCCATATTTAGTGCTCGTATTCAACCTCATCAAATATTAAAAGAGTCGCCGAGCAGAAGAGAAGGGAGTTGGGAGCGAAAGTTTTAAATGGAAGAGATCACTTTTGCAACAATTTATGCAAAAAGAAAGTGGAGCCTTTGTTGTGCTGGGTTGTGCAGTAAAGAGTAAGTTGGTTAGAAAAGGAATACGAAGCAAGTCGTTAAAAGGTAAAATTTTCATATTCATAGGAAGCAGGTAACAAAATGTAGTCCACATGTATGTTGGAGGTATTTATCAACAACTGCTAAAGTGAACATTTGAGCACTACGTAGCCAAGCCTGGGGACGGTCTAGTCCGGCCGCGGCGGAGAAAGGATACGGTAGACAGATCACAAACATAATTAAACGTGTGCTTTTAGAGAAAATCAAATGAACAAGATCTAAAATAAAGAGGGTTGAGAGGAGAAAGTTATAAAGTTGAAGTGGTTGCCTGTCCGACCCTCTTTTCATTTTACCAACCTTAGATCTTAACGCTATTCGAGTCCGAATAAGGTCTAACAAATCGTATCGTCTTTCTTCTTATTTTTATTGATTCCTAAATTAACTCATTTGATCTGGCCTCAAAATAAAACCACTTCCACACAAATATTTTCTTGGATGACATTCATATGATAGAAGGAGTTATTTAATCTACGAAAACAATGGATACACGCATTCAAGAATCAAGGATGTGAAGAACAATTTCATGGTGAATATAATGCTGTCAGTGAACGCATAAACGGTTGAACGCGTAAACGTAATTTAGTTGATTTGACTCGTTGGTATTCTACTGATATGAATAAAAAAAAGTTTCACGGAATGGGAGGGACAGTCGAAAAATCCAGAGACAGAAAAATCAAGCCGAGTAAATGCAGAGTTTGCAGTACAAATATGGGATTCTTGCCTATTCACTGATATGAATAAAAAAAAGTTTCACGGAATGGGAGGGACAGTCGAAAAATCCAGAGACAGAAAAATCAAGCCGAGTAAATGCAGAGTTTGCAGTACAAATATGGGATTCTTGCCAACTTTTATTATTATAGTGGGCAAGTTTCCCTCACTCATCCCATCCATACCCGGCTCTTACTCTTTTCAAGTGAATGGAACGATTCTCAAACACATGATTCACAAAGTGATGCTACTCTTCACCCCACTAGTCGACAGTCCAAATCCACACTGGATAGAAAAAGAAAGAAAGCACACAAGGAACAGAAATTGTGGAGGAAAAAGTAAGAGAAAGCATCCGATAGCCAGAAAGGGGGCGATGGATGGTGCGTTGGCTTGCATAACAAAGATATTCATGTCAGACACAAACACAACTAAACTTTCCCCGTTTCGTAATATCCATCCCTAACCAGAAGTACCAGAACTGAGCTTAAGAGTATTCTTTAGCTCTAGCTCAGCGTCAGAGCCAACAATCAGAATCACTCTCTCACTCCAAGTCCAATGAAAACGACGGGATGATCCAGAATGAGAAGGAAATAAGAGAATTTTACTTATTCTGCTGCAATCACAAAGCACTGTTTCCTTATTTTCATTCCTTGGCTCGAAATCATGCTCGAAATCATGAACGGCTTTCCTCTTTCCTGATTCTGTCAAAAATTATTATGCACCACGTCACGATCAACAAACTGAACCAACCAACCGACCAACCAACTGAATGGTTTGGTTCCTTGGATTTCTCCTGTCACGTAGGTTTCCACTTGTGATGTAAAATGGTTTCCGGTGGGTGGGATAAGGACCAATGAATAATCCACCTTTTAAGGTACGCTGTGCTATTAGTTTAAGTGAAGGCGAGAAAAATTGGGCCTCTAAATTATAGAACAAAAAGTTTCGAGAGTCTGCTGAAGTGATTTTGAAAGAACTGGATCAGAAGTTTGGTTTTGGATTTGTTTTATGTAAGCCCTCATTTCTTATTGAATGTCTACGTTTTCAATAAAAAGTTGGTGGTCTGTTAAGCAGATGATTATTATGGGAGTTTTTCGCAAATTTTCAACTTATCAATTTGGGAAGAAAAAGTTGAATCAAATCAAATCAAAAAGTTTGGATAGTTCGACTTGGTTTCTGTGTAAAAATTCTTACGAGCATGAGATTTCTATAAAGTTACGGATATCATTTTCAAATTAAATGAGATTATGTAGGAGTAATGGCTTCTTCAGAAATTTGTAAATCTGTTTGTTAG
The DNA here is from genome assembly GCA_036491905.1 of Folsomia manolachei. Classification (NCBI taxonomy): domain Eukaryota; kingdom Metazoa; phylum Arthropoda; class Collembola; order Entomobryomorpha; family Isotomidae; genus Folsomia; species Folsomia manolachei. The sequence continues at coordinate 12,034 of JAAXNX010001508.1, read as the reverse complement.
TTAAAGCTGTGATTGCATATACACTCCAAAGCCATCTCTGAATTGAGCAGTTTGGTAAGTTTTTACTAGAGTAGGTATTATTAGTATTAGCTCAGCTTTCACCTGAATTAGCGGTATCTTCTTTACCGACAACACAATTTGTTAAACCGAAGCTACACACGGAACTGTTGTAATATTGCAGAGCAGATACCATCACAGGGCAGGATTTGCTTTCCCTAATTTTGTAGACATTGTTAATTTTCAAGAACCACTCAACAATGTCTAATGCACTCGTCTCTTCTCTAAAACTATGTAACAGTAACAAGTGGTTTAGAACTGAACCCCAACTTTGTAACAACACATAATTGGCTTATTTATCAGTCTGCTTGAAGTGTGCCTTTGATAGAGTTAATCAACAGAGGATTATTCAAGAACCACCAAGCTCATGTTCGTAGAATTGCTACATTACATGCGGTACAAATGTAATTTGAATCACTTATATATTTTTTTGTATGATACGTTGTTACGTAAAGTGTTTATATACAACGAAATTACAGATATAAAACATTAGGTATACATTTTGACTCCAACCATATTCGGAAATTGAATGATTTCAATTTTGCCACGTATTATTACAAATTGGAGTGCGGACCATGAAAATATTGTAATATCCGGTTCGGTTCAAGCCTCTAACTTGAATGACAATAACTATTGTGAATTGCGAAAGAGAAACAACCACCGTTTTGTAATCTCTTTTCCTATTTCTTTGTTACTCCTGCCACTAAAACGGCACAATTTTACTATCTTCAATTTCAACGAATTACGTTTTATTGCTCTATCTGTATCCCAAAATTTTCTATTTAACTGAAAAAGGAGAAATTTATTTTCACCAAACTGCTTACCCACTTATGTACCTGACTGTATTTTCTCTTTCCTTAAGAATAATTTATGATTCTTTCTTTTCACCCTTTTAGTAGCGGGGGGAAGGGGCGTGGCATATAAGTATACGTAGAGTAAAATATCGTAGATATTCCTTTCTTCCTCCCAGTTAACTACCCCTGCGTATAATAGTTAATCAAGTCGGAATGCCGTTTGATGCTGACTCCCTTTCTCTCTCATAAAGGGAGTCAGATAAGATCATTTTACAACTCAAGTGCGAGTTACTCAACTCAACTTTATTTCAGTTCATCCACCTTCAGAAATTTCAGACATACTTTTTTCTTCTTTATACATTCTATCCACTTTCATCAGTTCTTAATTCAAAGTGGGTTTGATGAAGATGAAAACGTAACAACGTTTCAGGAAACAGAAAAGCCTTTGGCAACTTTTGACAGAAAAATGCAATACAATCTACCATAATAACGCCCTTCCATAGTCACAAACATCAAACGTTGCAACACATCACATGTGTATTATCAAACCATAAGCAATGAAAATGAAATAATATAGAGAAAATGAGCCACTCCTTTTGTAGATTCCAAGTCAGGCAGGACGAGTATCTGTGTTTCTGCCTCTCTTTGAAGAAAAGTTGTTGGGATGTTTGTCATTGAAAATGGAGCGGATTTCGATGACACATCGACATCAAATCAGCTACAAACCGAACTAATAAATTTCTGGATATTCTCGGATTTCTTTTCTCGAGACATGACAAGACATCGAAATGAGAAGGACAACTTTTGTTGAGTGAAACGAAAATGAATCCGGTCGGTATGTTGCTCAGTTTCACGTTGTCATCGGATTGATCTTTTATTATTGGAGGAAGTGTGTGATGAGACGAGAGGGGAGAAAGTTGTTTGAAATGTGCACGGGCATTGTAGGAGTTGAAATTTAAGAGTTTAGCTCAGTATGCTCGCATATCACAAATAGGGATTTCTAACAAAATTAGCACAAAAACAACAAACTCCATGTCGTGTAAGTAGGGAATGTGAAACATGATGAATCATGATGGTGTCGATTTCAAAAGGAAACGTGTTTGGTCAACCCGGATTTGGATCAAATAGGTGTGTTAAAAATTTCAAAATTCTGCTCAAAGCAACGAAATCTTTTCAAATCTTATTCACTTTCCATATTGCAGAAACTTTATAGAAATTTTATTTCAGTTTCAAAGTGATGGGTTTTCGTCGGAGTAATGAAGCCATTAAAAAATGTGAATAGGATTTTGTTTTCCCACAGTATGTTTGCATATGTAATGAATTACATATTGGAAACTGGTGTAAAGTTTAAAAAAATAAGTAAGAAGTTGCCTTTCTTGTCAGCAATTCCTTTTTTTAATATGATGGTTTCTTTAAAGGTTGAAATAACTTAATCAAATAAAATGAGTAGTCATTCATAAAATGCATAAATAAAAATACAATCAAAATATCTGAAGATCCGAGAGCTGAGTTATCAAATCTCATAAAGCTTCCTTGAACAAAGCCAAACCATTTTAAACAGATCTCAGCTCACTCTTGACACAAGTTTGTTAACTACATCCTCAAAACACTTTGTTCATCAAGCTCGCGTTGAATCGCATCAGTCATGCCATGAGCTTCTTAACTCAAATAAATTTTGTTTCTTTTCCACTTTAAACATTTTACAATTGCTGGGACCAAATCGGCGAAAGAGGGCCTAAGTTTTAAGCTCTCTCACAGTATTTGGTTCGTGACACTTTTAACAACAAAAAGAGCGGAAGTGTTAATGAAACCAACTAATAGTTTAACGCGGTCTGTCACGTAGCAATTCCCGTTAAGTGATGGATGACACCCAGCACTTGAAGTACATAATTGGTTATTCGGCCAACGTCTCACATGTCATTAGCATATTAATTAAAAATTTTGAGCAGTGGTTGAGCAGTGCAGTGGTCTAAATAAATGCAGGAGGATGAGTAACCGTGCATTTAATTTAAGCAATCAAGTGTGAACAATGCTAACTTGACCGGATATGCACAAACGGAGCGTGAAATGTCTTTGTTATTGAGAAGTGTGTTGTCGAATTCCGATCCAACTAATTCAATGCCTATGCGTATCAATACACTTGAAGACAAACTTAAAACAATTAATTTTTCAATCAATTTATCGAGGATGAGCAAAATTGAAACAAAGGAGCAAGTTCATGGTGATTGACCATGTACATTATTATTATTAACCAAACAACACACGACGCTAAGTACATAAAAAGGCAAACCACTTCAGAATGTGGAATCGTGTCGATTTTGTGGACAACTTTTTGTTTCCTTCCGCTTATTCATCGACATACATGACACGATTCAACAGTATCCTGTGAAATAAAGCCGTGGTCTGCTTCAATTATATTTCCCGTCTGACCCTAGCCTAGTGCAATAACTGTCACAAATGGAAGGAGGGAGACGGATTCATTAGCTTTGTCAGTGTTTTTTTATATTTTCATGTAATTGGTTTAAACTTTTGAAACGCTATTTTAACTATTAGTTGCCTGTCACTGCCGTATTTTTGCGAGTTTAAATTAAAAATTGCTGCTCATGACTGTGGGAGAAGGATAGCCCTTGAATTGAAACAAAAATTACAAAACGAGTCTAAGCTTAATTATTCGATTACGACGACAGAACTGCTATCACTGACAAAGTTATGAGTATCATTATCGTGAAAACTAGTGTTGTAGTTAAGAAATCGATTAAATCCGCATTACGATGAATGGTGTGATTTAATGGATGTAATGCTATGTCAATTAGCTGCATTTTTGTAGGACCAGTTCTTTGATAAGACAGCGGTCGGCGGAATGGGACTGGGTTGGTCGAATGAAGAAAAGTATTTTATGAGACCGAGGTAGCAATTCAATAGAAATAATAATGTATTTTAATATCTTTCTAACATGCAGTCAATTGATTTGCGAAGTCGTTTTATAACATGTTAATGATAAACTGCAAATTATGTATTTACAATTTCTTCAAGTTTTCTGTCGACAGAATCACACATCTCACTCCATTTGAGACCTTGACAGTAAACTAGTAAATAAATGTTTTAAATGATGCAGAGTTTATCATTTACGAAACAATCCCAATTTTCGTGGGCATTCATAACCTTATACAAATTAGTTATTTGTAAGATTATATTTTAAAACAATGAATATGACGATATGGCAATTGTATTGCTTAAGCTGCAGAAATTTTTTTTATTAATAAATGATTTCCAACCGAGAGTAAACAAGGGGTGAAATTGAGAGTTGAGATGCTCCCCCCAAAAGGTCTGACTGTGTCTGTTGTATGTGTTCTTCTAGAGGACAATTGAATGAAAAAGTTTTCATCCAGTCTCTTTTGTGTTTTTGACTTATGTAATTCCGTGACCGTGCGACATTGACATACGCAACCCAACTTTCAATGGATTTCAACTCAACTTGTTAAGGTCCGTAGAGTCTGCTAAATATCATGACGATACGTCTACGCATCCTTGAGTTATCGAAGTGACGGATAGACGGACATGTCGATCTTATAAATGGGTTTCACCCCTAAAATAAAGTAATTAATAAGGAAACTACAAATAGTAGAATCGCGTGCAAGAGTGTCTTACAGTTTGATAGTCCGTAACGATCAATGCACAAAGACGAGCGAAGTCATTTACTGGAAACAAATGAATTCTTAACCAGTGACAACAATTAGAAACGATGCAAAATTGCGGTCCGCAATGATTTGTGCGGTGTTTCATACTTGCATATAAACTTTTTGTCCAGCAGACAAAACAGTTCCACCAATGCACAGAGTAAAGAATTTTATTGCTCATCCCAGTTCCATGCATGTGATAATGTGTAATATTTTTATTTTTTGGCAAGTAAAATAAAATGGTTAATATGTTCCTCTCAGGTTATTTATATATAGGTCAGTTTATTACATAATTCTGTATTAAGAAAAATCTGTTAAATCTCCAAAACGCGCAAATCTCCCATACTGTTTTGTTGCGTATAAAGGATTTTTTGATTCAAGGCAATTGACATTTTATTTGTTTGTTTCGTCAGAGATTGTGAACTGGAGGAATTGATGTCCTTAATTTGCTACTTGTATTGTACATCACATATTCATGAGACTATGTAAATCATATATCTAACCATTCTCCTTTCCTCCTACAATTTATTTATTTATTTAACTTTGAAGCTGTTTGCTAGAATGGTGTTTCATATGCGTATGCATCGTTTTGAGGTAAACTAACCTCTTCCTAATTTACCTACCTAATCAAACTTTGTACATATATTTCATCCAAATCAAGGAGTGACCCAAACAACAGCACATGCGACTTAATTTTATTCATATTCAACTCATGTCTCATTCCATTCTATTGTAATTACTGTCCATGTATTTAATTTACTAAAATCAATTTGCTCATGGAAAAAGAAGGACTCTGCTCGTTTACCTAATTATTGTACTTATCTACCTCATATAACGAATTACTAACTGATTCGACAAGTTTACATTTCATCATGAAATTACAAAGAACCATCACAAAGAAACAAATCTTCTTATATCATTCTCTATGTAGAAGCAGTGTGTCTATACTCTGACGATAATCCTAATTCTTGAGGTCTTTTTGAATGAAACAATGAAACTCAAATGAAGATGTTCACGTGTAATTCCAAGTACATACAAGTTGAAAGATTTTTGGCACTGCTTTAGAGCCAGCATCACTGGTTCTGAATTATCAGCATATATGGCTTAACAAGTTTTAGCTCACGCACATCATATACGTCTTTTATCTAGGTTTTGGTTACTTCCCATATCCCATCCTTTTTTATGAAGATGCTTCCTTCCTTTCTTGTTGTTTACTTGAACAACTTTAACTGAACAAAAATGTTGATGGTGTTGGTGGGTAGCCACCTACACCAGACACAACGTAAAACGGCATCGGGTTGCTAATCACAGGTAAATTTTTAGGCAGGGCAGGCCACCTCTTTTGCCTGCAGGTGAGATGAAGGAACTTGAGACACTCGAATGCATTTCAACTTACCTACCTGCACATACCTTCTTATTTACCTACGCTAAAACTTGGCTTGTATTGTAACACTGTCAATGGCATTGGCTCAGGTTGAGAGTCTTGCTTTATGTACAAGTTCAACTTAACTACAAGAATTTAACCAGTCTTACCTCAGCCTCCGAAGAGACCATCAAACTTACATTTTAGGAGGCTCCAACTTGTAGGCATGAAACCTCGTGTTGGGCTAATAGATAATGTAATACCGGATTAATTATCGTGTGCGTTAAATACCCTAAAAATGGTTAAGCTTGTGAATTGAAAAATAAATATAGTAAAATAGTAAATTTGCTAAAAATTAAAATATTAATGTGTGTCAAAAATATGTCAAGTTCATCGATTAAGATAAAACCTGAGACTCTCTGAAGTGACAATTCGCACAGCACTACAAAACAGTTTTGTTATTTCTGATAATTAATAAGAGAGATTGATAATTTTGATAAAAATAACTAACGCATCATTTTCACAATGGGGTGGATGAGGACACTTCATTTCTCATGGAACTCGGAAGTGATTGAAAGTTGTTGAATTGTTTTTGCATGGGGTCTCAAGTATCAGTCTTTGTTGAATGATTTCATAAAATTGTATCCAAAGTCAAGTTCAACATGTACAACAATAATCATAAAAGGATGCTTCCTAAAAGGGTAAGTAAAAAAGTGAGATTTAATGAATTTTTAACTAATCCTAGCTGATTTTCTTGGGACGAATAGTTTTCCCATTGCCAAATTAATTAGATCCCGCAGTTTTAGTGTTGCAAATATCCTTCAGCGTGTCGTAAAGCCGCATTTGAAAAAAATGAATTACGTCCACCGCATATACACGAAGTATAAAAGTTTATTGGTAACTGTTTAAAATTGTCCACAGGACAATTTGCAAGATTAACGGACAAGCTCTGTGCTAGAGTTACAAAAACGAATTTATTGTTTTTTATCCGCATGAACATCTATAATTTATTGGGGAAGATGCGCCACTTTAATCTTGTCCGTAACCTTGTACTAGACGAAAACCCTTCCAGCCATTGATTAGTTGCATGCAACAATGGAATACTTAATAATATTAATATTGTATCATCTCATTCATTGCGTGAAAAAAGAAGACAGGGGAATGTATGGTAGGTAAGGATTTGCTTGAAGAAGAAGATGATGATCCACTTTTTATCTCAATCTTGAGCCTGGACCTTGCTTAAAGACTGAGCTGGATAGGATTCATCAAATCATCTTCAAAACTGGAACTGAACTTGAACTCAAAATCAGTCCGTTAAAAAATGATTCTCTCTTCTGAAGAAGCAATTAAACCAAAACAAAGGCAATGCAAATTATCAAACTGCGCAGGTGGTGGTAGTTTTAGATTTCAACGAAAAAGCGAAACAAAAACTCATGTTTTTATGCTCCTAATAATATTAACATGCTCCATATCTGTGTTATCGATAAATCAACGAATCTTGCTTTAACACCTGTTACAAACTAATTGCTTGCTGATCCCGGAGTCGGCAAAAAAGCTATGAGGATTATGTGTCATGAATTTTAAGATGAAGGATAATGCGATCAATTATTAATCATCAACAATATTATTGATTTGATGAATGGAGATGAGGTAATGGGATTAGCTTTGTTTTGTCTGATAGTTCGGTTCCATGTGGCTACTGCTGGAATCTGAAAGTTGAAGTTTATCCTGCGTCTGAGTTAAGTGAGATAAAAAAACAATTTATATTTTATCATAAATAATAAATTGGATTGGGAATATTATTATTGATTTGTATTTACATGAGTTGCATGGCAAGTTGATTGTGGGAATTATAGATTCTCGATCTTAAAGATTGGATTTTGTATTGCATACAGGTTTATTTTGCAGAGATTAGATTGAATGAGGCATCTTCAATTTTCCTTTGATCAATCCTTGTTTGGCTGGAGCAATCCACTCCTTCAGATTTTTAGCAAATTCAAGGCCGGTTTACTACTCATTACTACAAATTTGTATTACGACTCATCTTCTTCTTTAGGCAACCTTTTCTTGATATACGTGTCATGTACTCAAGTCTTTTGCCATTTTTCCTGCAATGTTATTCCAATCAAGAATATTCGCAACTTGCAAATCCATCCATAAACATTTTTGATAAGAATGGTGGATCCAAGTAAGATTTTTACTGCAGGCATTATGCAGAATGTGACCACCTCAATGTGTTTGTTGACCACGTCAAGGTGAAATTAATGACATAACTTAAAAACTACAAAGTAAAGAAGCACTTCACACGGGTCACGGCAGTAAAAATTAAAAAAAATTATTAACGGACGATTATTTAAGATTGCAATTTTAAAATTATAATTGAAAATGATTAATACTAGTAGATCAGATTGTACTGGTTAATATGTGTCCAATAAGGAATTATCAAAATATATTTTGAAGCATTTTAATGCAGTTCAAAGGGTAAAATTGTTTAATCTTTTTGTCGCATGTTTCAATTTATAAAATTAAAAAACACACACTATCTGATATTTAGTGTGAGGAGATTATTGTGGACCCCTGTCTAGATTAATTACGGTTTGCATTTTGTTTCATGCTGCTATCAAATGAATGTGTGTTGAGAGTTGTCAAAAGCACAATCTAATGCTCAAATCCAGAAACATTTGATTGAAGTTGCTTGTATACGAGTGTAGTGTACATAATTTTCATTTATCTCATCGTAAAAAGTGCAATCCCAGGAACGAGTTCTCCTCACTCTTCTAGAACAAGATGTTCCTATATGTACTATGGCATATTTTGATGGGACAAATTTCCATTAAGCAAGAAAAATGTAGCATGGCTAGCAATGAACTTGAACTTTGCATGATCTTTTTGTTTAAGGCTGTACTTATTGTTTTTTGCTCTTCTTTTGGCATGTGATCTACTCTCTACAATTAAGGATCACCCACACTCACACATCTGTCAATAAGATGGATTGGCAGTGGATTCGATTCTTATTCATCACGGATTTATAATTTACAGTTACAAGTTGACAATGGAGTTATTTAATGGAACACTAAAGCGGATGCACATTATGCAAAAATTAGTAACAATTTACATAAATGATTACCAAAAACGACTTGCCTGTATTATAGATGCATATTCTGTAATGAAAGTATAAGCCATGGATCCCATTGTGAATGCAAATTATTTTATTTGTACAGTAATTGCAAGCTCCTGACTGGAGATCAAAGTCCTTTGTAATCTTTTTGTAATTTTAAGTCAACATCGTGATGAGGAAAAGCCAGTTTCTTGCAAATAACTCTACAAATCTTCTTCTTCATTGTCATCTCAGTAATGTCGCAATACAATTTTGAGCTAATCCAAATGTTGGTCTATTCTATACTAGGCACAATTTAATCATGAGCCTTGAAATTACTTCAATGTTGGCTTTATTTTTAATCTTCCAAAATTGATTTCCAATTCCTTTAAACTAAGGTTATCTCATTTTATGAAAATTTGAGGCTACAAATCTCTATTATGTCGTATGACATTTGTAAATAAACTTCAAAAATTGAATTATCTCGATTCTTTCAGTTCTGGCATTGAATTCAAATTCAAGTGCCATTGAAAATGTGGCAATAATTACCAATGATTCTTTTACACAAAGGCCAGATACATTTAAATTCGAAAGGTTTGAATTTTCCAAGCTGAAAAAGGGTTGAATATTCTTCTCCAAATATGGGTTGTGTCAATTACTGAATCATATTTTGTGTCCTGAATGAAATACCTAAGTCAAAAAACCATATAATTGTTAGTATTGTGCCGCACTAAACAATGCATGCACTTTGTGTCTCCTCCCCGAATATTACAAAAGAACATAATATGCATACGTCTTAAAATGATGGAGGTGGTTTGGGCTGACCGTGCATTATGCTTTTGCACATGCCGCAATATATCTGCTTAAATACTTTACCACCAACATAACAGTAATTACAGCTACACAACTAATTCCATGTTGGCTGCCCAAAATGCCAACTAAATTAAGTTTATGGTCGGCTTTGCAGATTTTTTGTTAAAGCTCAAAAACGCTAACGACCGACGGCAGAGCAGAATTCAGTGAAAAAATCCAGGAAATGCTTTAATTTCTCGACTATTTAACTGTTAACATAGTACCAACCAACTACATACGAGGCTCAGCAAATAAGACGACGTCATTCCGACAAGGACAATTTCGATTTATCGTTTTAATCCTCTGTTTTTTTCTGTTTTTTTAACTAAACCTATCCGCAAGGTGTATTTCTTTCATGTGCAATTTAAATGGTACAATTTAAATTTTTTCTCAAACTCATTCGTTTTTCTGCATAAAATTACGCTTCAACTGAACGGCGGGTGTAAAACTGCTAATCTCTGTTGGGCTATATCGTCATCCGTTGTTTTGTTCAGTCATCCGTATAAATTTTTGTCTCGATCTATCTTCCACTTTGTGTCAATTATAATGCAGCTCGTGCACAAAAACGAGTTGTTTCATCGGTCATCAAAAAGTTTTGAAGTTTGTTGTCTTCTTGCACAATAAACAATTCAACAATTCTGTCGCTGCATTACATTGGAAGAAATTGCATTTCAAATTTACATTTTCTTTTGCCGTGGACCTGTCTTTTCGGTTTGAATTGCATGGCTTGTCCAATGTCCACTCACTCTGAATACAATGGAATTTTTTCATGAGGAATGAAAATTGATGAGGACACTGAGCTTGTTGCGTTGTTTTGCTTCTGATTATGTAAATCTGCATCTCAGCCCAACCTTCCATCTTTGCATTGTATTACACTGAATTGCTTCTGTTGCATATCATCCTGTTGTATGTTACAGCATCCAATAAAATCGTTGGTTAACCAGAAGATGCAAATTCGTTCCGGTGTCAAAAGAATCCGATGATTAAATGTTTCAGGAAATGGATGAGGATGAAAAGGCGGTTTCACAAACGAGGTTTTAACTGCAGTAAATAAATTGATGTTGTTACACTGTGCATGAGTTACACTGAAAATTGCATAAGTTTGCAAAATGTTTCAGATTGTGACTTAAACTCAATCACACTAAATTCACATAACATCGAGCTTAGCTTAAAAGCGTTTAAAAATGTAATCCTGATAAGGGGCGATTTTAACAAGTTTTCTATGGGATAAAGAGTGCATTGCACTTCTTCTATTACCTAAATGAGCTTCACAAGTGTAGGTGCGGTACAAGTTTAATTAGAGTACGTGCACAATTGTATTGACTGGAAACAGTTCAATCGGAAGCAGGATTCAACGGAAGTCACAACAGACCGGTCACACCTTCTTAACGCCTACAGCTACTGAATATGAATTCATCTATGTAATAATTTAAAATCGGGATTTGAGAAAAGGAAGTTGAAACTGCTAATTGGAAAAATTATAAAAATGACCGTAGCATGATGAGATGGTACAATAAGTTAATGGGAGTTCATTTCATCCAACGGTCCAATCATAATCCAACTTTATGGTACTTATCCATTACCTCGCTTACACTCAGCTTCCGAGTAAATTAAGATTAAGACACGTAGAACGAAATATATGACAGAAAAAACTAAATCTTTTTCGTTTCAGTGAATCGGATCAAAGTGTAAAAATTCAATTTATCTCAACAGCATAGATATAGCTTGCCTACAGCAGCAGCATGATAGCATGAATGACATTTAAACCATTTTGCTGGTTAAATACAAAACTAAAAGACAGTTAGGTTTTTGACCTCTTGGCTTTTATGCTTTTAATGCATTATGACATCAGAGTAGAGAATACTCAACTATGTGGATGGATACCAATTCAGGTATTTAAACATCTTCGTTCTTCCGCACCTTCCGAGAAGTTCGTTGTTAATTTGAGTTTAAAGACAAGAAGGTAGCTCAAAGTTTTTGTGGTGTTGAGAGTATTTGCTTGATAGTATAATAGTAATACAGAGACTAATTGCTTGCTCACTCCCTGTCATTGTTTTTTGCATTTTAGACTTAGGTAATTGTTGATAAGAATTCTTTAATGCATTGTGTAATGTTGTCAATAGATAAATGCTAAAGCAGTTAGGAGTTCAAGTTCAGGTGAAGAGATTCAGTAGCGGATGTGTAAGCCAGGGTA